>VDFB02017233.1:0-126072 GCA_007258455.2 Sequoia sempervirens
GCATCTTGAAACGATGCTCCAGAAGTTATTATTCCTTTATGAGAAGTCCTGCAAAATGAAAATACATGTTAAGTCTGAGAATTTATGAAAAATGCTTTGAAAACAAATTAGGTACACATGTCTTTTTATTACAATTTTTCATCCATCTTCAAAAAAAAAAATTATTTTTTTTATTTTTTTTAGATAATATATAAACATTAAATCAAATAGACTCTGCCTTGGCAGAGTCAATACATTGGATCTCTCCTTTCATTTCTACCAGCTTTGTAAATTCTTCTTTATTAACTGGTTTATGATAAATATGTAGGCGATGACCATTAATTAGGAGAGTTCGTGAATTACCATCGATAGGTTTTAACTGAACTGTGCCATTCGATAAAACCTCAGAGATTTCATATGGCCCCAGCCAATGAGTTCTTAGTTTTTCCTTATGATCTTTATATCTTGAATCGAATAGCAAAGCCCAGTCACCATTATGAAATTCTCTCTCTTTAATATATTTGTCATGCCAAACTTTTCGTTGATGTTGAACTAATTCAGTTTGATGAACAGCATCTAAATGAAGCTCATCCAACTCATTTAACTATAAAACTTGTTCTATTTGAGCTCATTTCAAATATAGACCCAATTCCATAGTTGTTCGTAGGGTCTAAAGTTCAAATTCAATGGGAAGAAGAGGTTTCTTTCCAAAAACAAGCTCATAGGGGCTGAATCTAGTTGTAGATTTCCATGTTGTATTGTACTCCCAAATAGCTTCAGGCAATTTCCTGGCCCAATCTCTTCTTCCTAAAGAGACAGTTTTTGTCAGTATATTTTCTAACTCCCTATTAGTCACCTCTACTTGACCATTTGCTTGAGGGTGATAAGGGGATGACTTCTTATGGCTCACCTAAAAATGGTCCGTAAATGCTAAGAGAACTTTGGACATAAATTGGGGTCCCTGATCTGTAATGATAGTTCGGGGAGCTCCAAATCAAAGAAATATTTTGTTATAGAGAAAATCAGCAACTTGCTCTTCTCTAGCGATTCGTAAATCTTGAAATTTAGCCCATTTTGTCAAATAATCGATACAAACTAATATATATTCTTTCCCTTTTGAGGAAGGATCTATGGGGCCGATAAAATCTAACCCTCATTTTTTGAATGGTTCCAAAGTTACCTGAGGCTACAAAGGCATTTTTGTCAAAGCAGTTGGTCTTCCTACTCTTTGACATTCATCACAATGACGAACATAATTTTTAACATCTTTATGCATTGAAGGCCAATAATATCCAGTACCTAAAATTTTGTGGGAAGTTCTTTTTGCAGAATAATGACCCCTTGAAGGATCATCGTGATAGGCCCTCAGGATACTATAAGTTTCATCAGCCCTGTCACATCTTCTCAAAACCATATCAGGTCCACAACCAAATAAAATCCCATTAATCCATTTAAATGGTGCACACTCTTGAATAATTCGCTTCCTTTGTTTTAATGTAAATTCAAGAGGTACTTCAGAAGTAGGTAAATAGTTGGCAATATCAGCAAACCAAGGAACCTTTATAGAAATAGCGAACAAATTTTCATCTAGAAATTCATCTTGTACAGGTGCTCGATCACCCTCTTCTTGTTTGATTCTAGATAAAAAGTCTGCCACTTCATTAAATTTCCCTGGCTTGTCAAGTATTGTCGCGTTAAACTCCTGAAGAAGTAGTAACCATCTCATTATTCGACCATTAACTACAAGTTTATTCATTAAATACTTTACAACTGAGTGATTTGTATAAACTATAACATCTGTAATATTAAATTTTTTGAACCATTAAAAATTCTTTTACATTGTAGGTATAATTTCTCTGTTGAGGCGTTAGGTTTTACTAATAAAATATATGGCATATTTACCCCCATCCTCATCTTCTTTCCCTAATACTGCACCAATTGCATCATCCGAAGCATCAACATAAATGTGAAAGGGAAGACTCCAATTTGGTCCACGTAGTACAGGAGCAGAGACAAGCTTTTCTTTTATCATTTCAAATGATTGTTGACACTTAGACGTCCAATTAAACTCCACATCTTTTTGAAGGAGAGAAAACATAGGGGCCGCTATCTTACTGAAGCTTTCTATGAACCTTCTATAATATCCAGCATGTCCAAGAAAAATTCGAACATCTGTTTGTGTTTGAGGTATAGTTAATTGTTGTATGACTTCAATTTTTTTAGGATCAACTTGTATTCCTTCCGAGGAAATGTGATGGCCTAAGACTATTCCTTGTTCCACCATTATTAAACACTTTTCGTGGCTAAGGGACAGCCGGTTTTCCTCACAAACCTCCAAAACCCTATCAAGTTTTGAAAGGCTTCATCATAGGTTGTATATCTTTGTGGGAAATGCATCTATATAAACCTCTCTACACAATCATTGACAAGTCTTCGAAATACTAGCCAAATGGCCCTCAAAAAGTAGTTAGACATTTCAAAGTCTGAAATGAAAGAACTTCGGTATATATGTACTTAAGGACAAGTAAACGTTGTCTTGTCTTGGTCTTCCGGTGCTACCTGAATTTGGTTGTAACCACTAAATCCATCTAAGAAAGAAAAATATTTCCTCCCAGCCAAATTGTCCAAAACCTAGTCAACAAATGGTAAGGGAAAATAATCTCTAAAGGTGGCTTTATTAAGTTCTCTATAATCCATGCAAATTCTCCACTTTCCATTTTTCTTTGGTACAACTACCATAGGTGACACCCACTTACTATCTGAGATAGGATAAATAAATCCTGCACGGAGGAGTTTCTCAATCTCTACTTTAACAAGATCCTTTAATGCATGATCGAGTCTCCTTTGTGGTTGACGAACAAGTCTTATATTAGGATCAGTATAAATGTGATGAGTACAAACACTCAGGTGAATCCCCCTCATGTTTGTATAGTCCCCAAGAAAAATCTTTAGACCTTTTTACCAGCACATTAAATAATTTATCCTCTTGTATTTATGTCAGCCAACTATTGATATTCACAATTTTTCCTGGTAACAACATAATTGTTTTTGTTCCTGGATAGGCCAAAGTGACAGTATGTATTGGTCATAACAAAGTGTTGAGAGGACAACTATGAGGTATAAGTCAATGAAATCTTGTAATATCATCAAAGAAATAACTCGTTCTAGGAATCATATTAGCCAAGGAACAAGGCATCCCCATGGTAACATAATTTTGTTCCATCCCACTTATATCAATCGGTTGTCCCAAAAAATTTGGTACATCCTCTATCACTTCTTCACTAGAACTTATAGCCAAATGTGCAACCTCATTCACTAACTCATCCTCTAATTCTTCTCCATGTTGTTTAATCACTACCATGGCCAAAGAGGCTAGACTGTCTTGCACACTAAATTCTTCTAGTTCATCAACCCAGAATTTATTATATTTAGTAGGTTTAGCAAGAGGATATAAAAATAAACATTTACTATCTGGACCATGTGAAATGGTCATACCTCCTTCACGACAATCAATTTTAGCAACGACAGTAGCCAACCATGGTCTTCCCAAAATTATTGGATAACTATCTTTAGGTGTAAGTGATTGGATTATTTGAAATTCAACTGGATATTCCCATCCATCAACTTTAACAAGAACATTTTTTATAACACCTTTTGGAATGGCTATAGACTGATTTTCCATCTGCAAGATTGTAGTTGTAGGACTTAAATTTGTAACACTTAATATCTCCATTACATCCACTGTCATTACATTAATAGTTGCTCCCAAATCCACTAATGCATTAGGTATTGCTACCTCATTAATTGTAATAGTAATCAGTGGACTCCCAGGATCATCATATTTTGGAGCAACTGTATTTCCAGACAAAAATTCATCTAGATAACCATCAATATGCACAGTTTTTATTTTGTTTGGTTTCCTTTCTAAAGTTCTAATACACAGTTGTTTGATCAACTGATTTAACTCAAGAATTTCCTTTATTTCCTACAACAAAGGAACCTCTATTTGCAATTGTTTAATTTCCTGAATTAATGCAGTTTCAGAAGCTAATGACATTTCTGGAGTATCTTTCGGAATTGTTGATTTCAGGCGCTCCAGAAATGGTGCTTGAGTTTTCTTCTTTGAAGGTATATCTCTTTTTTCCTTTGGAGGAATATCTTTACTAAAGTTAGTCAAAGACTGACCTTCCTCATCCTGAGGTAAATTAGCAGCTCCTGCTACTAAGAACTCAATAATATTCGTAGGTAGTGTAATATCTTTCTCAAAATTTTGAGAAATAGGTTCGTACACTACTTCCTCAATAGTGGGCGATTGAAGTGTCCTACCAAAACATAACTAAACATTTCTACAATGAATTGCATTAAGTCTTGTGACATTATCTTACTCAATAGTATATACCGGAGTATTCTATCGATTGTTCTTAGGATTGGGAAGTGGTTGTGCTGGAAGTTGAGGTTGATTTACCTGCTCAGTCTGAGGAAGATTCTGAGGTGGTGATAACAAATTATGTTGTTGATTCCTCCTAGGACCAGTAGAAAATTGATTTTTTCCCTGATTCCATTGGGGAGCAATATGTTGTGGGTACCATTGTTGTTGTGACTGGTTTGGCCACTACTGAGTTCCCCATAATTGACTTGCCCACTCAGGAGATCCCCAATAAGGAGTTCCCCAAGTAGGCTATGGAGGATAGGGTTTATTCCAAGATGGAGGCCATTGATTACCAGCCCAATTATTTTGGGGTCTCCATGCAGGATTGGAATTCTGCCCATAAGAAAAATTACCTCCTTGGCGTTGATTTAGCACATTTATTTCTTCTTCAACTTGAGTAGTTTTTTTCTTAGTATTCTTAAGATCAGTAAGAAGCTCGTATTGATTGGTAGGGTGGCTTTTCTCACAGAGTTGACAAACATTAACCTTGTCTAAAGGGAACTCTCATAAAAGATGTTTATTTTGACACCTAGGACAATAGATTGACAAAGTCTCAGGGTTACGTGTCTTTGCTTGTATACCATCCAACATAGTATTTAATTGGACAAGTATGTCTGTCTTAAGATTTGCTATTTCTTCTCGGAGTTTACCTATCTTTTTATTCCCTTTGAAAAGATTTGTTTTTTGGATTCCTCCACGAGTACGTGAAAAATTGTGACACAAATCACATGTCTTCAAGGTTTAACTGAGACACATCACCTTTTCCCATTAAATCAAGACTTCTTCGTGCATCATCATCGATTCCTTTAAGAAATATAGTCTTGAGAATCTCAACACTAATGGTCGTTTCCCCACATCGTTTAGATAAGAAAAGAAACCTATCCAAATAGTCATCTAGACTCTCATCCTCATTTTGTCGACGTTTAAATAGCTCTTCCTTACGATCACTCACCCTACAATAACTCTGATATTTATTCAAGAACACAGTCTCCATTTCTTTCCAAGTTGTAATACTTCCAGACGGTAGTCCCATAAACCAGCGCATGGTTGAATCCTTCAAAGTAGAAGGAAACAAATTCAGTTTCTGGTTGTCATTTTTATAGTCATAGGTTTGACAAAGGACCTTAAATTCAAAAAGAAATTGGTCTGGGTCTTCCGAAGATAAACCACGAAAGGTCGGAAGGAAAGCTGGAGAGATGTTTTTCATTGTCGTATCATCATCTGCATCCAGGGCAATAGGATAAGTGAACATTCTAGGTAGTGGAGGATCATTATTATTATAGTTTGCATCATTACGGTTGGCTTCTACCTTCTGATATCCCATTATGTTTAGAGGAATATGCTCCTCGACAATAATTTCGTCGACAATAGGTTGCACTACAGGATGATCTTCTGGGATATAGTGGAAAGCCTCAGGTGGGTTAGGCTCAAGTAAGTCGTCAGCAGAATGGTCTTCTGAGCCTTGGGCCTCCCTTTGTATAACTGGGACATATTTTGGGGGGGTCTTTGGTACAAATTGTCCGTGAGGGCCTCTTTTCCTGACCATGTAGAAAAGGAAGCCACATATAGTATTTTTGTCCTAAAAGATGTATTCTAGGCATCTTCTATTAACACTTTAGCAATGGCGCCAAAAAGTGATAGGCTGTCATTAGGTCCCATTACTTTAGAATATAATATTCAATTTGTCAACCGGGTAGTGTTCAAGGCAATCTGCAATAGAAGAGGTTTGGAGTATCTCTTTCAGGTTTCCTAACTTTTAAGAACAACTTAAGATTAATTCTAACTTCAAACTGTTTAACTATCAAACTGTAAAGTAATCTATTCCTAAGAAAATAGAAAATGCTTGAACTGTAGGCATAAGTATACTAATTTAGAAAGCATAATAACTAAATTAAAAAGCATAGAAACAACTAAACTAAGAAGCTGAAAAATTATAAGAGCAGAAAAGCTTATAGCAATCCATAAAACATTTTCTTAACAGTAAAAATTCTAACAGTGAATAGCAGAAACTACGGAAGTGAAAAGTAACAAATACTTCAGAGCTAAAATTTCATAACAGTAAATTTAAATAACTCTCTACAAAACAGCAATATAATAAAAGAGAACACTTATCTACTCCCGTTGAGTGGCTAGCTCGTGGGTCAACACATTCATTCTCAGCTCACATTCACAGCTATTTCAGGAACACTTCTATCAATCATAGTTATCATCCATAACTCATAACTCAGAATTTTAGATAACAATCTCTTTATTCATAAACCTTGGAAACATTTTGACAGTATAACATTACTTTTCACTGTATATCTTACTTTTATAGAGAAAACTGTAACTACATGCTATATTTCAGATGGTATGGATAACCAATGAAAATATCTAAACATATCTACAGATAACTCGTATATCTTTAATCCCATTACATAGTATTTAAGAGGCTCAAGTCAAGCCATAAAGTCTTTAATTCAAAGGAGAATAGAAATAACAACTTTAAGAACAACTACATCTTCATTCCATCACCCTGAAGTTCCGGAGCATATTTCTAGCATATATCTTTAACTGTTTTGGAGCACGTGTCAGCTGGATGCTTCAATCTGTAACTTTGATTGACCGATTATTATCTACAAAACACTTAAAACAACCCATTAAATCTGTATTGGAAAATTACTTTAAGAAATCAAAAGAAATAAAGTTTATACAAGTTCTCGCTAAAATTAAGAAATTATTTCTCCTAAAATTTAATTAATTGGCAGAGGATAGAGATTTGCATGTATGAACCAGGTCTTTATGGTATTATCATGATGAGGTTATTTTTACCTCATCAATGAGCATGTAATTAAAGTATATATTCAATATAATTTCATATGAAATAAACAACACCAATGCAAAGTACACAAAAAATAATGCACTTTCAAAACAAGAATCAACTCAATCTGAGGTCGTATGTAAAAGTTATGCAGCTTTGAAGTTTGCAAAACGAGAATAGTGAGGAGTCCTCCTTGAGAATCAGAAATTCCTGAAAAATATGTGCACTAAAATCTCAAACCATCTTCACCAATGCGTAGAGCACGAAAAATTAGCCCAAATCAAAAAAATTGCACTGAATTTGAAGCTTTGGAACCCGAGTTATGAGCGTTCAAAGTTGGCCTTGAAAAATCAATGCATCAACGAAGAGGGGGTGAAAGCTCTTCAAAAAAAATCTGCCAAATTTAGTGGAACTGCAGCCAAAGTTAGTGGTCCACCAAATATAGATGTCTTCCAGCTAGTTTAGAACTCTGCTAAATGTAGCACTCTGCTAGATAAATTTAGTTGACTACCAGTTTAATTGGCAACTTTGTCCAAAATTGGAGTTTTAATAGTCAATTTTATGGTTTTCAAGCCTTCTGAGCATGATGGCAGGGTCGGATTTGACCCAAAATTCTCCTAAATGATGGCTCCTTGCTGGATCTAGCAATGAACCTCCCGCTTCAAATTGTTGCAAATCTGACCTCTGGTGTTCGTTTCAGGCAAAATAAAGGGTAGATCTGAATGTCTCAACTGCTCTGGACTCAATGGTGAGCTCAAATTCTCTCCAAGAAGCTTCAGAAGACTTGTAATTGACAATTCAATGTATGAATCCCCCCAAAAACTAATATTTTCTTCACTTTATTGACTCTCTAGATCATCCAAGGATGCAAGAGAAGAGCATACTCAATGCTAGAAAAAAAAACTCTACACTCTCAGATTTCCTAAAGGAATGCTAACCCACAACTCATATTTGGCTTTGATACCATGTGAGATTTGCTAACTAGCCTACCAAGAATCTAATGACTAAAGGAAAGCAAAACTATAAATATGAAGAGGAATAAAATGTATTCCTCTCAAGAATGCAAAGCTATATTCAGCTTGAGAATTGAGATTACAAAGGAAATTCCTTGGTTATATAGGCCAAGGGGAGAGATAGATGTAACCAGATTATGACAAGTGTTTGCATCCTATGAGGTGTGACAACTCATGTCATGAAATCAAAATGTGAAAGAACTCGGGAGATAATGCCATGTTATGGCTTGCTAGCTTCCTAAAGGAGGTGAATCATTGCCTAATGATCCCTCTTCCATGTGGTCAAATCCTAACAAGGTTTCTCTACCTCACACATCTTCACCATCCCCTGACTCTGCTCCACCCTTATCACCTAAGTATTAATATGATCCCTATCTTTCTCAACCAAGCAGAAAACTAAAAATTCCACCACCTTCACCACCGTTGAGTCCACAAGATTATTCCATTCCTCCTCTTGAATCTCCTCCTATGATTAATAGTACTTTCAACCACACTAGTAGCACTACCACATACGGATTCAGATGATATGGTTGAATCATTGGAAAATCATTCAAAATTGTCCTTGATTTTCATGAAATCAATAAACTCAGCTTTTAAGGGCATACGTGATGATCCTTCTTTAGCGAGTGATCCACCATGCATTGAAACAAGCACTTCTCCCTGTACTACACTCATTTCAATCCCTTTAGCATGTTTCCTACCATCTCTATATTATGAGCAAGATTGGGGTGCAGACGATTTGTTATAGACTAGATCACAAGTGCGGTACCTTTTTTCTTTGTGTTATGCTTGCATGTACTATTATCTTTGTAATGTGTTGATTGATGTGTATTTTTTTGTTAGTCCACTTTGGATAACCCTTGGTGCTATTTTTAGCATGAGGATACAAAGGGAACAAATATTTTGCGGCATTCCTCTATGTGTATCTTCATTCTTCTATTTTTTGTAAATGCACCTTTTTTGCACCTTTTGGGGATGATGCAAAGTGTCGAGACATTTAGGTCTCTTCCATGTTGACCCAATTTTTTTCTTCATGAGCTCTTCTTCTTTTATACTCGTAGATTCACTGCATTTGGGGGACACTGTCAATTCAAATTATCATTTTAATAAATATTTATCATACATTCATACTAACCCCAGATATTTGATCCCTTATGTGCTATTTTATGATATTACTTGATATATATGGCATTGATTTGATTTGTTGACAACCATTCCTTGTGAGGTAGCTTTTGGAAGCATATTAGTTGGAATATGATTTCTACAAGCTCGCATTCTTGTCTTTGTTTATATCACTCTTTCTACCTTAAAGGAAATTGCTCTCAGTTGATGTTAGCAATTAATTTAAGGTGTGGGCTTACATTCCACTATGTGCTTCACTTTGTTCACACACCAAGATGTTGGTGGTACTACCATAACATATCTTGATAATCTTTGTAGCACTTTATCGGATTTAACCAAAAAATAATGCTATTTTACTGGCCTGTAATTTTTGATATTGCTAACATGAAACTCACTTATAAAATGATGGGATTTACTAGCATGTTTTACTTTCATTTGCTACTTGTGAAACTTGCCTAGTAAACAACAAACTTTACTAACCTATGATGCTTTCATTTATTCATGAGCCACCTAGCAAACAAAAAACTTTTCTATCTCATGGCGTATGAATGTTTCTTGTGGTATGGATCCTAGTAAGAATTTGTGGGTCTTGCTAGTCCATGATGCCATACCTTGTATGCTTTTTGTTTTTCATGTATACTATGTGTTTGTTGTATGTATGTTTGGATCACTACGTTGCTAACTACATGGTTATTTTGGCTTAATATATACGTCTATTCCTTTCTACATTGTGCCTTATGTGTGTTTGTGGCCCTTTTATCTTAGCATTGTAGTTCGATAGGATCCTATGTCTGGGGGCTATCACATCTCTCAACTTAGAGTTGTCCTACCTCACCAATATTTGATGAAAGGACTATTTGGCTTATTTATACTTTACCATGGGTATGAACACAAGCCCATACCATCACTAAAGTGAGGGCTAAAAGTAGCATCATAAATTATCATTGCTCACAATTTCACTCTAGGTTCAACGCTCAAATCGGTGCATGTGCCTAATTATGTTTATGATGTACCTATTTTATCATATTTTTGGGAAACTTAATTAGATCCTTATTTATTGGGCTTTCATAGAGAAATTTTTTCCTGGACCCAAGTGCATAATTCCCATGTCTTAGCTATTTGTGCCCAAATTATGGACTTTGAATGTTGGACTCAATGTGATTTAGAAAATGACTTTCATATTTGGCCTTAATAAAAATTATTTCAAAATATCTTTGAATTAATATATATATATAAGTTATTCCCTCCTTTTTATCAATCTAGCAACCTGAGACAACCAAGATAATTAATGCAAAACTAGAAGCAAGAAAAGAAAAAAATTTGATACATAATTCAAGTGAATTATAGTATGTAACTTAACAATAAATTCATGTTCAAGTATTGTATGATGTTTCTTATTTATTGTTATTATTATGTGTGCTAACACTTGCAGGATCTTAAGGAACCTCTCCTTCCTCCTTGTGTGAGATTGGTACATCATCGCTCCAACAAGGGTTTTAGATTTGAGTGGTAAGATATCATTGTGATTCCATTATTATTATCTTTATTGTTTTTCCTTTTCTCCCTTGAGATCATGCACTCTTTATCATCTATCATCATAATTGTCATGCAGGTGGGAACACCATCATGAGGTTTGACCAAGGAAATCCCCTATATAACACAACCCTTTTCCCTTTGTCCATTTTTGTAGGTTTTCATGTTGAAGTGGATTTGACATCTCAGCTCTTTTGAAGGCTTCTAAACCCTAATTCATGTCTTCATTGACTCATCATCAACAAGTTAGGGCACGCTGATTACCTTAGCTTAGTCACATTCTAGATCCTAATTTTCATAATCACGAGTCTTTAGATAGTGTTCAGTCTATACATGCTCTAAAACCCTAATTTCTAACACTTTTGGACATGGGTTCCCAATATTGGTGTCCTTCCTATATTTCTACATATTTCAGCACTAGGTTCTTATTTGTATCTTTTTCCCAATTTTTCTTTATGTTTCTACTTTTCTATTATGTAATTTCCAAATTCTATCACACTTAGTCAATTTGATCATAACTCACCTAGTTCATTACATCATAATATCAATCATTACACACTACAATAAAAGAGACAAAAAACCATAACCAACTTGTGTGGCTCTCTGTTGAGGACAACAACCAAAAATCTCTTGGTTAATTTTGTGTCCCTAATGTTTAAGGTGGAAGGATTGATTTATGTTAAGGAATTCAACTTAGATCTCACTTTTCCACACCTAACAATTGGCATAACATTTGGCCCTAAGTTTCTACAATGATATGCTTGCATATTTGTTTTACCTAGATGTAGAATCAACTACTTTACCTAGTTGTTAAAAGTAACCATTTTAACAATACAAAGAATGTGGTTAGTTATGGCAGTTATGAATGCATTTAGTTATGGCAAATATGAATATGTTTTCATAATTGCATATATAGTTTATGTGATTGAATTTTATATAGAAATATTAATATTGTGGATAACTATTTTAGTTTGGATATCTTTATTTGAAATTGACTAATTTTATTCCTAATATTGGAGTGTGACAAGATAGTTATGCACTCTCACCAAAGAGAAAGTACCACCAGAAAGGGGAGTCGAGCCATTTGGGGGTAATTTTGGTGAGAGTGTTGCACACATGAGCACATAATGGTATTCTCAGGTTGCATACTACGTTAGGAAGAGTAAATTAAAAGTGCCTTGATTATTTAATTATTGACCAAAATCAAATAAAGAATTAAAATTATTATTATTAATAACTTTATATTCATGTTAATATATAATGAATAATCTATACCATAAAATAATAATACTAATATATATTTAAAAGATATTTTAAATATTTCCTTTCTTTTTAAGAAAAAGAAAAATGGTGGTGGGACCCAAGGATGAAAGGAAAATAAAATTATTTTTATAAAGTACATTTAACAAGGTATGTAAGCTAATCTGGTTGCATGGTATGTAACTTATATAAAGTACTATGTTAAATGATGGTCTGCGAGCTAATCCAGTTGTTTTTTGGTTCTTGCTAGTGGTGTTGTTTTCCACCTTGTTTTAGTTCCTTTTTGTCTATTGGTTGTAACCATGGGATCAGGGCCCTTCCCTACTTAACTAATCAAAAACAAGGTATGTAATCACCACATGTTTCTTAAAGGCAACAAAAAACAAATAAAAGAGGCTAGTGAATAAGTTTGGGGGTAGTATGTGTTTGTTAGAGACTAACCAACTATCAACATAAGGAAAAGGCAAGTTAAAGAAAATCAACATCTAGCATATTGAGAAAAGAGCTCTCTATTCCCATGTATCAAAAAGGGGACGATTGTTGGTTAATAAAAATTAAAGGATGAAGATCATTATTATTATCTTTTTGGAGAGGAGAACAAGAGAAAGGAGGAAAGGGTTGTGTGTAGTTAGAAGTAGTAGAAGTCTCTACATATTTTTATTTCACAAGTATGTGATTATGGTTTTAAACCTTTAAATTTACTTGGGTAAAATGTTATCTAATAGAAAAGGTCAAGAATTGATAGTTGGAAATAAAGAATTAATCATAATTGGAGAAAAAAAAAAAAAATTATGTGCTCTTGATCCTATGAGGCTGGTTGCTTTCAAAATCCATTTTATACTAGAGTCTATTTGTTGATTGATACTAGCATAAACCCATCAAATAGGTTTATGATTATAATTTCGTTATTTTAAAATCATTATTTTTTGTTGGAACTAGCTCATAATTGCACAAGAATGGAGTATAAAAATTGTTGTGAAAAGTTGCTTCAATGGGCTAATAAGTTGCATTGAACACTAGCTAAGAAGAGGGTTATAAAAGTTGTTGATAATTGAGTGACCATTATAGCAAATATTGTCACAGCTAAACCATGGATAATTATAGAAATTTCTTTTAAAAACCATAGGAAAGCTGATGAAACTATGATCTTTCACATGACTGTTGTAGCAATATACAACAATCATATTCAACCTATCACCAACAATATGTTGTGATTTATGTTGTTCATAATTAGCTCAATATAAAGACTTGAAGAATAAGTAATTCTACACCATTTTTATGAAATTCATTTTATCATCATGTTGTTGTGGTTATGTAGTTCATATTTAGTACCTTGCCCCGAACTTGTGCAATCATCTACAAATTTTATTCTATGAACATGTATGACCACAATCTTGTGCAAGTTTTGGATAACTATGTAACATGTGATATTTCAAGTATGGTATATTCAACATAGTGGTTGTTAATTTACAAAAATATGCAAAGAAGGGAAACACACCTTATTGTAACCTTATTTTATTGTTTATGGAAATACCATTGTTAATTTATAATAACTATAAACTAATGACATAATTGATTGTATCAGGTGAAACTAAGTTTAAGTCCTTGATACCTTGGCTAAATGATAACTATAAGTATATATACTTAAACAACATGTGTAAAGGTGCCAAGTGACTACTAGGTTGGACCCGAGGGATCAAATAATAAATAATAAATGCTTTGGCCAAAGCAATTAATTCAAATAATTAGAGAGATGATTGTTTGAATTAAAAATTGAGTCACTTCATGGGTAAAGGGAATATTCCTAGATATTTGTGCTTGGAGCATTAATAGGTTGCATGTGTCAATTATTCCATAGTTGCACAAATTTTCACATGTGTTAGCCATAAATTGCTTGACTCCTCATGATGGTCAGACTCCTTTGTGGGGTAACACGAGGAAGACTATGGCTTTGTGGTAGGGGAAATTTTGTTCTAGTGATGCTCTCTTTTCCCCCCCTCTTTCACTTTAGATTGAGGAGAAAAGACAAAATAGGTTGGACTTTATTGCTTTGTTTAAATTTAGATTTTTTTACTAATTAAGAAGTAGATGACTCTTATTTTAGTTTAAATTCAAATTCTCTTTACTATATATTATACTTTGAATTTGCTATTAAAGATTGAGTCACTTCATGGGTAAATGTCATATGCTTAGATATTTGTGCTTGGGGCATTAATAGGTTGTATGTTTCAATTACACCATAGTTGCACAAATTTTCACACATGTTGGCCACATATTGCTAGACTACTTGTGATGGGTTTATCTCCTTTTGTGGGGTAGCATTGGGAAGCTTATGGCTTCATGGTAGGGAAAAATTAGTTTTGGTGATGTTATCTACCCCCCGCTCTTCCCCCCATCTTTTTCTTCAAATTGAGGAGAAAGGAGGAAAGATGTTTGGCTTTATTGCTATGTTTAAAATTAAAGTTTATTTTACCGATTAAGAAGTAGATGACTCTTATTTCAATTTAAATTATTTTTAATATATTATACTTTGAATGCTATGAAAGATTTAAATACTATAATATATTTTCATATGTTGACCTTTGGTTTTTCTTAAACACTAAATGACTCATTATGAAATAAGAAACTATGCACTATTTTGAATGTGTAAAGCAACTATTGGAATATCTTCTTTATGCATTATGATGATGAATTTGTAAAATGATATTCATTGAATTTGAATTAGTATAATGGTACTTTTTTCTTGTGTATTTCCATGGCATTACAATAGTAATATGTGCTTGTATGAAGCTATATTGAATGTTCGATTAAGAAAATCATATGATACAAGAAAGTGCATACTTGGTATTTTCCTTACACATGCATCCTCCAATCACCAACCAATATTAAAATTTGATTTCTTAAAGACCCTATGTATTAGGCCTTTTCACATTTTTGATGCACATCACATTAATCAATAACTTAATCATTTGACCAACATTTCAAATTAAATGGTGACATTTCCAAGCATATTACCAAAGATTTCAAAGAAGCCAAAATGAGATGCACTTGTAAACCTAAGGAATCTTCCTACAAAATTGACTTTTATTCAACCCTATTTACGCCACCAAAAGCCTTGTCTTATCTTCCAAAGATCCAAGAGACCCTCTTCATAATTCCAAGGTCTACAAATTTCGCATTTGTGCGAAAATCCTCACATTAGTGAAATTGACCACTCTATTAATACTAGGATTAAGGAGCATAATATGGATGTTATACATGAGCGAGTTTCAAACTCATGCCTTGCTAAACACTCCTCTAGCTCTAAACATCACTTTCACTTGGAAACTACTCGTGCTAGTGATTATAGACAACTTCTTTTAGATAAAACTCTCAAAAGCTATCAAAATTCACAACCACCCTATGAACCTCAACTATGATGAGGGGTGAAACTCGAGTTGACATGGAATCCCTTGTTAGACTCACTCAAAATTAAGCCCTCCTCTCCATGAATTTTTCCCTCCCTTTTCTTTTCTCATGCCTTCCCTTGTTTCCCTCATCTTCTTCCCCTTAACCCTTTATCCTTTATTCTTATTCCTTGACACTCCTCACCTTTCTCACAACTCATTCTCATGTGGTTCCTTCCATTGTTTGTTTTTTCTTTTTCTACCTTGGTCCATTTTTATTTTCTTGGTTCTCCTTGACCTTGTTATTATTTCAAAATTTTCACTTTGTTTTTTACCCCTCTTTCCTAATTGGGTGTCTTTTGGTTTTATTTCTCCTATTTCAACATTCTTACTTTTCTTTTATTCTTCTCTTTTTCATTTTAGCTTCTTGTTTAATACTTGTGGTTCTTATTTTGGGTTCAAACTTCTTAATGTTGTTGATTACTTATTTTATGGGTATCTAGTGGTCCTACTTAATATCTTATTTTATTGCTCATAACATTTTTCCGAGTTCTTTTTATCCATCATTTATTGTCTCTTGTCATATCATCAATAATTTCATTTTTATAACATTTAGTGTATCACTTTATGTTATCATTTTATCTATAATCATATTATATTATCTTGCTTCACCCTTTTGTTACATTTAAATTTTCATAACTTTTTACCTAAAAAAATTAACATTTTTTAATTATTTCTAACTACATTACTATAATCTCTTATCAAAACTCTTCTTGTCATAACTAATTAAAATATTTAAGAATTCAATTAGATTTTTTTTTTTATAATATATCTCTAGCTTCTTCCTAGTGCTCATGCCACTTGTAATTTTCATTTTTTATCCTTACCTAGATTATCTCATTGTAGCAATATTTGTTCTTTTTTCTCATTGTTATTCACCTATCTTTATAGTTAATACACTTTATCACAATACTTGTCAACATGATTTTTTAATTAAAAATTGTTTTTAACACTTCATTATAATTCATGTCAATCTTTTTGTTATATATTTTAGTTAATTTTTTTTAATTTTATTATAATTGTTGTCAAGCTTTTTATAAGATATTACAATGTTACTTATTAATATATCAACAACTGTTATATTTTAGTTTTTATAATTTTATTTTATTTTCTTTCAAAATCTTAATGTTCTTTAGGTTGTTTTGTTTTTAGATTTTATTGAAACTCTTGTTATTCTTTGCCTTTATAAGGCGGGGAACAAATGTCATCGCCTTAATCTTGCATATTAAAATTATGTTTCGACAATTGCATTGGAATAATTTTTCCATAGTTTTGTTGATGTTGTGGGAAATATTATTAAAAGGTAATTATTGATATTTTTTTGTAATTTTGTCATTGGCTAGTGGTATTTTCCTCATGGTTTTGCCAATTTCTAATTTGTTTTAAATAATAGTTGTTGTATGGAGCTTTGCTATTGGAAATATTTCATGATTTTCTTAGTAATATTCATTTCTTCGTATGCATTCTTCGTGGGGATGCGTGGTGTGTTAAGCAATACATTTGCATTTACTATTGGTGAGTTCTCATTTATGGTGAGTAGACTGAAGTGCAGCTGTCATT
Organism: Sequoia sempervirens; assembly: GCA_007258455.2. Classification (NCBI taxonomy): domain Eukaryota; kingdom Viridiplantae; phylum Streptophyta; class Pinopsida; order Cupressales; family Cupressaceae; genus Sequoia; species Sequoia sempervirens. The sequence continues at coordinate 17,143 of VDFB02017233.1, forward strand.
AGTGGGTTATGGTGTCAACTTTTAAGTTTGTCGAGCAAAGTATTATTTGCATTTTTTTTCATTTGTTGAGGTTGTTTGACGAGGCTAGAATTTGTGTCTATTGAGAGGGTTTACGTCTACGGTGTTCGAAGCAACAAAAGTGGCATTTATAAGTTCCTGTATCTTTTGCACTCTGGTTTTTTGGGTTGTCTAGTGATTTGCTCGGATTGTTTGATGAGGGTAAAATCTATGCCTTTTGAGAGGGTTTATTTCTAGCATTTTGGAATTGAAAAATGAAGTGTTTGTAAGTTCTTATATCTTTTGCAATGTCCTCTTATAGTTTTTTGCATCTTTGCATTTTATGGGTTAATACCTAGTGTTTGCACACATGCATTGCAACTACACTTGAATTTATTAAATGAAAATGAAAAGTAGGTCTAAGTAATTGGAAAATGTCTAGGTATAAAATCATTAAATATGTGTTTGTTCAAAGGGTTTATGTCTATTGTATGGGGAGAAAAAATCGAGGCATTTGTAAGTTCGTATGTGTTTTACAATTTCTTTTTACAGTGTTTTACATCTTAGCATTTTATGGGTTAATTTCTATTGTTTGTTGTTGTTTGCATTTTGTGTGTTAATGTCTATTCTTCGGTATGCTTGACTGCTTTTATGGGTTAGTGTTTGTTGTTGAGTTAAAGACTTAACACCGTAATTCATTAATGTTGATTTCTCTACCAGCCATGATTAAGAATGGAAGTGTTTGTATTTGAAATATTTCTTAGGTTTGAAGCTTTAAGCCTCTACACGAAAGTATTATTTGCATTGTTTTTTCATTTGGTTAGGTTGTTTGTGTCATTTTTGCACACATGCATTGCAACTACACTTGAATTTATTGAATGAAATAGTTTTTTACACCTCTATATTTTATGGGTTAATGTCTATTGTTTGTTGTTGTCTGCATTTTGTGCATGCATGCATTGCAACTGCAGATGAATTTATTAAAAGAAAAATAAAATTAGGTCTAAGCAATTGAAAAACGTATGGGTATAAAAACTATTAAATCTATGTATGTTGAAAGGTTTTACGTTTGTAAGGTGGTGTGTCTTTTACTTTTGTAGTGTCATTTTATAGGCTAATGTCTATTGTTTGTTGTTGTTTGCATTTTTTGTGTTAATGCCTACTTTTTCTTATTTTTGATTGCTTTTATGGTTTTGTGTGTGTTGTTCAATTAAATACTTAACATCATAATTGATTAAAGTCAGTTTCTCTACTACCCATGATTAGGAATAGTAGTTGGCTGCAATTCAATTTGTTTGATGAAAATGAAAATTGTTTGTATTTGGAATATTTCTTGGGTTTGGAGTTTTAAGCCTATCGACAAAAGAATTATTTGTGTTGTTGCTTCATTTGGTGAGGCTTTTTTTGTCAATGTATTTATGGGTTAGTCTTTCTTGTTGAGTTAAAGGTTGAACACGATAATGTTGTGGACATGACTAACAATGGAAGTAATATTTTCTCCGCATGCAACCATTGCTACTGCATTTGAATTTATTGAATGAAGATGAAAATTAGGTCTAAGTAGTTGGATAATGTGTTGGTATAAAATCATTAAATTTATTTTTGTTGAGATGGTTCATGTCTACTGTATTGGGAGTGAAAAATGAGATGTTTGTAAGTTCATTTGTCTTTTACAATGTCATTTTATAGTTTTTTGCGCCTATGCATTCAATGGGTTAATGTCTATTGTTTGTTGTTGCTTGCATTTTATGTGTAAATGTCTATTCTTCACTATCCTTGACTTTCTTTATGGGTTAGTGACTATTGTTGAGTTAAACACTTAACATCGTAATTCATTAGTGTCAATTTCTCTACTAGCCATGATTAAGAATGGAAGTAATCATTTGTGTGCATGCATTCATGATTCTTGCACTTGAATCTATTGCATAAAAATGAAAACTATTCAAAATTCATCTAGCATTTTTTCATGCCTGATTTTCATTGATTGATGGATTGTGGTGTCAAGTTTTAAGGTTGTCAAGAGGCATAGATTTGGCCATCATCAATCAATCTGTCAAAAAAGGATGGATTTGGAATTTCCTGTGTCTTTTGCAATAGACATGGATTTGATCCTCATCAAAGAAACTGTCAAAAAAAAAGAATGTGTTTGAAAGTGTAAAATTTGGCTAAGGAAATTAAGCTCCTAGCATGATTCATGGCACTTGTCTGCAATTTGTTCATTCAATGCAAATTGATAGCATTTTGCACTGTGGTTTTTTAATACCTCAATGTATGTCAATTGCAAAATTAAAAAAGCCTGATGTTGATAGTTGTGCACTTGTCAAGCCCTAGGATGACATATTCATGACTTTTTCTTTCCTGATTTGTTCACATTGGTAACTATTCCTACCTTCTCACTAATATTTTTCATAGCCAATTTTTTTTTTACCTATTCTATTGGAATCAATTAATATTATTCACGTCTGATATTAATCAAGCTAATTATTTTTTTGTCCTTACTAATCTTGTCTTACCTTTAGTTCTAGTTATTCATGATATCAAAAAGGGAAAAAAAAAATTATTTATTTTATTTTCAAGAACTTCACATAATTTACATATTACTTTACTTTTCTATTCTCTATTTTTTGTTTCGATTAATTTTCTAATTTATTTTTTCTCCTTTTTCACTTGACTGATTCTTTTTTCCACTTCATTGTCTCTTTGTTTCAGTTAACTTTCCTATATTGTATTATTCTTTGCAAACATCTTTTACATATTTCTATTTTCTCATTCACTTTCCTTTCCCATCTTTCTTACATTTTCCATTTTGCGAATGAGCTGCTTGCCTTTGCACATTGTCTTATTAAATCTTATTTGTTGAACTTCTATTAAATGTGATCATTTCGTTTGTGAATTTTGTTTATAGATTTGATGCTCATCTCTTCACTATTACAACTTCCACCTTTGAATTTTCATTGTTGTTATTGTCTTGACTATAAGTGCAAAATATGTCAGTGTACATTATGTCACTACAATTAAAAGCAAATTATCAGTCTTCCTTGCAATTTTGTCATTGGCTACTTATATTTTCATTGTGGTTTTGTCATTTTGAAATTCAAAGTTGTTGCCCTATAGGCGAGGAGGTAATGTTATTATGTCAAACTTGCCTTATATGTGGGGAACTAATATTTATGGCTCAATCTTGCATATTAAAATTGCCCACTCGCAAATCCACCACAATTTTTTTCGTGGGGTTTTGCTTCTGTTTTGGGAAATATTTATTAAAAGGAAAGTTGTATCTAAGGGTTAATTTCCTAAGGTTAGATTAGAATGTTAGCAAATCAATAAAGATTAAGAAACCCAAAGAACTATGAAGTACAAAGGAATCTAAAATAAAGAACGATTATACCTGTTCCTCGAATCTTCCATGATTACCTCCATAGCACCTCCTAGCTTGTAGCATATGATTGATGCCCTCAGATTGAGTGTGTGAGCATTTCGACTATGACATTGTCCTATGCAAGTTTTGAAGGATTTAAAATAAATTATGCCTATGTCTATGTCTATGACAAAATGATTCTCCAATACTAAATAACTCTAATATTAATGCACCAAAATAATAAAATCTAAGTGTGTGTAATCCAAAAATGTGAGCAAAATAGCATTTTATAGAAAATGCCATTTTGAATGAACGGACGAGATCGACTTTTGACAAAAGCCTAAAATCAGAGGACAAGATTAAATTCGATAATCCCTAATCAGGGTTAGGGCAAAATCCTTAAACGAGTGGTCAAGATGCAATCTAAGAAGATCGAATCCGCGGTGGAGAATAAATGAGATAATTAATTAGAAAATAAAGATTTTCGAAAATCAAGAGGATAAAGACTGCCTGATTTGTGAGATTCAAAAAATCAAGAAGATAAGTGCTGAATTGAAGATAAAATTTGGAAAATCAATAATTTGCTCAATTACTTGATTTTTGGAAGAATAATACCATTTTGAATTAAATTAATTCAAATTATGGATTTTGTGAGATAATAAATAATCTATTTTTAGATTATTTACCAAAATGGACTGTCAGTTAAGAATGTGAAATCATTTTAAATAATTAACTTATTTAAAATGAGAGAAATGCTAATTTTGACAATTAAATAATTAAAGATAATTATTTAATTTAGCAGATATGATTAATAATTAAATAAATTAATCAATTCATTTAATTATGACAATTAGTGACATTAAATAAATAAATTTAATTCATTTATTTAATAATCAGGAAGAATAAATGAAGAAGGGTAATTAAATAAATTAAGAAATTTATTTAATTAAGGGAAGACTTAGGCAATTAATGACGTATTTTATAAATAAATAAAGTTTATTTATTTAATAATCATGAAGAATAACAGGACATGAATTAATTAAATAATTATGAATTATTTAATGAATAGTTGAATGTGGACCAAGGACATAATTAAATGTCATAATTATGCTAGGACGAAAGTGGTAAAAAATAGAGCTTTTAGGCCTAGGTCATTTTTATGTGTCTACATTTTGCCCCTCTTTGTCATAATGTAGCATGTCGCATTGTGATAAAGAAAATAAGTCAAAAATATGCCCTAGTGCAAATTAAGATGAGGAAGAATGACGAGGAGGGTTACGGTATGCCCCCTCGAGAGGACAAACAGGTTCCAAGAACATGGGTGTGCTCTCAAAATTAATGAGAAGACTAGAATATGAAGAGACAAAGAAATGTTAGTGCAAAAGATATGGATGATGATATGGATACAATGCCTATATGAGATGAGTGAGAGAAGATGACAAGAAAAAAGGAGATGCATGTTAGTTCCTAGACCAAATCCTTCAAAACATTACCATAGGACTTTAATATTTATTGCTCTTAATCATCATTGGGCAGATTATTGTAATGGCCAACAAACACCATGATATGACATAGATCAAGGTGTGTAAAGTCGTACAATCACGTAAGACAAGCAGTCACAGACAAGGATGATCATGACTCAAACTAAGAGCGCGATTGCCCCAGTCTTTTTGTCATAATCAACCACAAGCAAAAAAAGACAAGGACAATTCATGAAACATCGTTGCTTCTCTAAATCTTGTTTCCAAGACATGCTTGAGAAACCAGAAGCATGATTTCCATAATACAAAAATAGAGCCCTTATCATGATACGTCGCTATTTTTGTAAATCCCAGAATTAGGACCTCACTGAGAAACTAGTAGTCATGCGTGTCAATCGTCATGATACATCATTGCTTCTCTAAATCTTGTTATTGGGGTCTCGCTAAAAAACTAATAACATGATAAAAGCCAAAAGACAAGTGCCAAGTGTTTGCCAAGTGCATCCGGATATTCATTGTTTTAATGTCAAAATGTTAAGTTTGATGATGTCTAAATATCGGGGTGTCAAATATTTTACGATGCCAAGATGACGAATGTCGAAGATTGTCGAATTTAGGAAGGACACATCTTGAATAAAGTTGACGTCAAGAGGATTGATCCCTAAATGCTGAAAGGGGTCCCTCGAAATGATGACGATGCCTAGGAATGACACATCCTAAGGCATAAATGACAGAGTTGGTTCTTCAGAAGGACACATCTGAAGAATATTGATGTCAAGAGGATCCCTCAAAATGTCGAATGACAGTGACGATGCCTAGGAAGGACACATCCTAAGGAATGAATGAAAGAGGTTATCTTTCAAAAGGACACATCTGAAGGCTAATCAAGAGTTGATAGTTTGACAGGTTATGATGATTTGACTTGTTTTGACCGAGTTTGAATTGTGTTGACTCTATGTTGATATTGTCATGATATGATTGATGTGTTGATGAGATTGTCATGCTGAATAAATGGTTGCCATAATCTATTTTTAGGAGTTTATCCATTTGGGAATGATTTGCTTTGTCTTGAAGACATTTTGATGTGTGTGTCAGTGTGATGTCATGAACCCTAATGGACTGACCTAGTGCAGCCTTGGGGGCTCATCAATAGATGGCCTTGCCTACGTCATGCACTCAGAGACCTCGTAGTTCGACACGACCAATGAATTTGTCTTGATGACCAAAGATTGCATCATGATTTTATTTTGAAAAACCTAAAAGGACTAACTTAATGTCTCGAGGACTCGAAAATGAGTCTTTCCTACGTAGCAAATGCGCAGAGACAACGTAGTTCGGACAAATGATAAAGACTGATTGATTGACATGACAGACTTGACAAGAGATGACTCTATGTTTGCGTTTTTTGAGAAGTTTGACATTTGGTTGTGGTTTTCTTCAGGACATTTTTCAATTTTTAGGTGTTTCTTCAGGACATTTTGTAATGTTTTTGGTCTTTTTTCAAGACTTTTTGTGATGTTTTTGGTGTTTTTTCAGGACTTTTTACGATGTTTTTGGTCTTTTTTAAGGACTTTTTGTGATGTTTTTGTCTTTTTCAGAACTTTTATGATGTTTTTGTCTTTTTTTAGGATTTTTTATGATGATAATGACAAATGCATGTGACTGATGCCTACACATGAGAATCTAAGGACAAACATGATTGTGCCCCTAGTCAAGCTGAATACCAATTGACAGGTGATGACAATGTTGTTTGACATGGGAAGGACGCATCCCGAAATAATGTGAGGATGATGATAATGCGATGAAAGTATCGAAGTATGTAGCCAAGCTAGGAACAAATTCAACTAATGTGTTGGATGATGCGCTCAATGCATTTGGAATGACTTGGTTAGGACTAGATGGATGATGGACTATCCTTAGACCGTTTGACAATGGAAAGCCAAGATAGGTGACAGACATGAAAGGACAAAAGATGGGCTTGGTAAAGGACGGGGGACATGAGACTAAGGGAATTGTCATATGATTGTCAAGGACTATGTCACATAAGGATAATGAGGTTATGTCAGCAATGACATAATGTTTCATCAATAATATACGACCAAAGGATAGACATGTCGAGTTTTCCCAAAGCATGATTCATGTGTGCCTATTTTATGTCAAGACCAAGATAGGTGGGAATGATATGGATTAAATGGTCGGATGCCAATATCAAGAGGAAGGCTTAGGATATGAGACAACTTGCCCCCAAGTGTAAGAGTCCACATAGACAAGTTATTTTACACATGACACTCATTTTCCAAGTTTTCATCATGCTACTTATCCAAGGCGCCTGTTTGCCAGGTTTTCACTGTTGGATGAAATTTTTCTCTTTACTATTTTCATGACTTTGAATTATTATTTTTGGTGTCACCGAGATGCCTGTTTTCCAGGTTTTCATCATGGTGACAATTTTTTTTGTATTTTTTATTTTGTGGATAGCCTGGATGCTTTAAATAACCACTGACTGTTCTAAATCCACTGATGGTGCCAATGTAGAGATTGGTGCCATGATATGCCAATAATGATCTTGTTGAAGGAGTTGTCTTTTCAAGATCATAGCACTTGCATACAACTAATCGATGTCATTATGATCCTTTCTGATACTAGAGTTGGCCTTATCAAAATACACACATTGTGATAGAGTGCCATGAGAGTCTTTATGGTAAAGAGTTGCTGCCAAGATGTGACGGATGTGTGATGTGGGATTTTTGTACTTTAGGCGAGATGTAGGGTTATGACAGATGATGGTAGACATAGAAAAGTTGTTTGGACGTTTAGATGAATCACTTTTTCTTTTCCAAACTTGGTATGGTGGATGACGGATTTTGGAGGGATGGCAGTTGGAACCAACACCTTTTGATGCCTTGCTTGATGACCATTTTAAAGGAGGTGGAAATTTGTTGTATGTGGGAGTCCTCTTGTCTTGTGGCTCCATATTGTAATTAAATTTTTCTTTTGACATATTTTCTTTTCTTGATCCACTTTTCTTTGGGATCCATTTTAATTTCATTTGTCCACTTGTCTTTTTGTCTGATTCAATGGCCTTTGACATTTGATTTTTGACTTTGTAAGACTTTTGTTTTTGTTGGTTCCAAAGGGAAGGTTTAAGATGTTGAGAATGATGGTTTATAGTGTGGGTGGACAGGGTGTTGGCAGCAACCTTATGACAAGGATTTCTCATGGACTTTATTTTGACATTTTTATCTGACAAGGTTGCCCCTAGTATCGAGGAGGTTCCACTAACATCGTTTGATTTTCTAACTAAAGAATATCCAAGACCTTGATTTCTGTAATTTTCCTGGAGTTGTATTGGTTCTTGAATTCCTTGCTCGTGTATGCCTAGTCCTTTGCCTTGATATTGCATGCTTTGAAAAAAATTGTTTGCAATGGGGTATTTATTGTTTTGAAAGCAAGATGCTAACCCATCATGATGTATGTAGACACTGTTACTTGGAATGTTTTCATTTGCGAGGAAGTTTGCTCTGAAAAAGATAGATGACCCTAGTTGATAAAGTGTCTTAGCTTTATTGTCATGTTGGACATATTTCTAATTGATATCTTTGGTCTGATCTTGTGACATGTTAGGCTCAGATGATTCTATTAGTGCTTCCAAGTCGATGTTGAAGCCATCGTTATGGTCAGTGCCATAGAGCCCAGTAAATTCAGCTATAGCTCGATCATTTGCAAATATTTCCATAATGGAAGACTCTTGTTCTTGAGGAATATCATCTATGTGTGTCATGGAGGCAAGTGTCTCATTTTGGAAACTGTCAATAGTCGAGGCCTATATAGGGTCGGCAAGTGTTTGATCATGAATGGCATAAAGGTCAAGGAGTGGATCATTTTGGATTTCTTGTTCAATGGTAGGGTCTTGGTCAAAGATGGGGTTGTCATGGATTTGGACTTCTTGGTCAATGGTAGGGTCTTGGTCAATGGTAGGTGTATTTTGGATGTCATGATTGTCTTAAAGGACTTCTTGAATGGAATTTAAGATAGGGTCATGGGATGGACCACCTTGTTCTTGACATGAGGGTGACATTATAAGGTCATGCTTTGGGCTTTCATTTTGACATGTATCCTCAAGTTTAGACAATGGGATGTGCCTTTGAGTAATGACAGAATTTTCATGACTGGATGTGGCTTGTGAGGGGGTGACCTGAAAAGGATTAATGAATGAAGGACTAGGATAGGACATGGGGACTTGGAATGGACTAGTATGTGAAGGACTAGGATATGACATGGAGACTTGGACTGGATTAGTATGTGAAGGACTAGGATATGACATGGGGACTTAGACTGGATTAGTATGTGAAGGACTAGGATATGACATAGAGACTTGGACTGGATTGGTGTAAGGTTGACTAAAATAGGATGCGGATACTTGGACGGGATTGATATGGTATGATGTGGGGACTTGACATGGGTTAGTAGATGGTTGATGGGGCATGTAGACATGAATGGGATTGATAGGTGAAGGACTCGCATATGACATGGAGACTTGAAATGGACCATTGGACAGTTGGTTTCCCTTGTCATGGATGGTGTTAAGAGACTTTTAGTAGTGAGTGTAGACAGACAAAGGACTAGGACTCATGGATTGTTGGTACGAAGGACATTGATTGTCAATTTGGAGGAATTGTTTCCTAAAGTCTAAGGCTTGTTGGTATTGACCTCTACAAAGTAATTGGTATTCAACTTTACTAGCGAGCCTATCAATATTTTATTGAAGTGAAGACAAGGTGGTGGATGTCATGATGTTGTTAAATGCAGAGTGATAATGACGTTTGTCTGAGGGAAATGACTAATGCAAGATGACGATGTTGTCAAAGCCAAAGTCTCAAATGTGGACTAAGATGATAATGTTGACAAAGGACTAAAATGATTAATGCAAAGTCTAGGTTCAAAATGAGGACTAAGATAAACAATGCAAAGTCTAAGTTCAAAATGAGGACTAAGATGAACAATGCAAAGTCTAAGTTCAAAATGAGGACTAAAATGGACAATGCAAAGTCTAAGTTCAAAATGAGGACTAAAATGGACAATATTTGGAGAAAGGTTTGCCTAACCACTCTAAGCTTGACTTATGTCTCAATTTTGGTTACCCAAGGACTTGCTAAGGGCACTAAGTGACAAGGTCAAAATGACAAGTGAGCCTGCCTAACTAGATTGTTGAGTTGGAGGTTCTCACAAAAGGACAATGACCAAAAAAGAGGAGTAATGACTATGTCCCAAGATAACCTAATTTTGAAACAATGGTTTTGCAAAGTGTGGTGAGTTAGCCTAATCTAATGGACATTTTGAGCAATTTCAATTTTGGTTTCTGATAGATTCCTCTTAGAAAAAAAATGTTTGACAATAGACTGAGATTGTTTTTTGATGTTTTGTTGAAAAGTCTGAGTTGTCTAAGGTCGATTGTTTGTGTCCAGATTTGTGAATGTTGTGTATATTGTTTGAAACTCTAGAAAACACTTGACAAGCACGATGTTTTAGTGTAAGAAAACACACGTAAGACAAGTACAATCGTAGTAGGCCAATAGGCCAAGGGTTTGTATACTTGATATAGCAAACCAATATACCTCGAATTGGTGCTAAACACCTTTCCTTCTCGAGAGCGGATAGCTTAGAAGTTTGGTGGCATTGGCTCCCCTCCACAGCTCATTAACATCATTTGAGCACACCAACTTTGAATTCTTGGGTAGTGACTTGCCAAGAACTGCTATCTCTACTCAAGGGGATCAGTAGTGAGTGTCTTCGGGCATGATACTGTACCCTACACAATATCAAGCAATAGCCAAAAGAGGTTGGACTCTAAGACAAAAGGTGTTTAGTAAGGGCATTTCGTTCATAGGGCATGATCCATGCGGCGAGAGTCCCCTTTTGGATCCATCTCGTCGGAACCATACACGTGATTCTTGGGCTTTCCCCGATAATCCACTTTTATATACCGATTGGAAGTCCCTCAGGTACCAATCTGATTCATCCTGGGGTGAGTACTTTTTTCCACCAGAATAGGCCCAAGTTCTAGAGTCAGTAACCATTTCTCTTACACCCAGGATCTCATGGATGTGCAAGGGGAGAGGATACTTCGATATACCAAATCATGAGGGTAATAACACAAATGTGTTTTTGCACCAAACACAGTAGACATTTGTTAATTTTAATCCAAATGAAAGATTTTCCACACTACCAAACAATCTGTTTCAAAAATTTATCTAGGGTCTTCAACATGCATTCTACAGAAAGATTCATTAGTAGTTTGATAATGATCTTCGACTATCGATCTACAAAAATAGTTAGATGTGTCATTTTTGTCCACTTGATCCAATGTGTCATTGAAGTGTTTATTTTCTACACATGCACAAAACCAACAACAAAGCCAAAACCCTAACAAGATAATTGATCACTACTATTAGAGGGTTAGCTAGTCAAAACAAATCTGATTTTTGGAAAAAAATTGATAGTAAAATTAAAAATACAGAGAATAGAACCTATCTAAAATTTCAATATCTTTCTAAATATGTAAAGAAATTAAAAAAAATTGTTGTTTTGCATCTGAAATAATTTTTTTATGAAAAATCATAAAAAAATTATAAAAAATACAAACCAGCTCCAAAATTTTTGATTTTTGGCCTGAAGGCGTCTAATGTCATTCCAAATCTACAAACAAAAAAATTGTGAGCAGATCTACAACCGTTTGTGAGATATAAGCAAATCATTTTGAAACTCCAATTTTAAAAGATCTATTGTTTGACTAATAATTGTGCATCCAAATTTAAAATATAAAGAATAGACCCCTATTAAAATTTAGAGAGCTTTCTAGAAATGTAAACATATCTAAAAATTTTGATAATTTTCTCTCAAAATTGATTTTTCATGAAAAATAGAAAAAAAATTATAAAAAATTAAAAATAGATCCAAAAAATATGATTTTTGGAATACAAGCATGCAATGTTGTCCCCAAGCATTAGAAAAAAAATTGTGAGGAAATACATAGCTGTTTGAAAGTTATGGTCGAATCTTTGGAAACTAGAGCTTTATCCAAAATGATGCAAAACCTCCAACAAAAAGAAACCAACTCAAAAAATTGATCTTTATTTGTCCAAATATGTCGGGTTCACCAATGTATCTAAGGGTTAATTTGCTAAGGTTAGATTAGAATGTTAGAAAATCAATAAAGATTAAGAAACCCAAAGAACTATGAAGTACAAAGGAATCTAAAATAAAGAATGATTATACCTATTCCTCGAATCTTCCATGATTACCTCCATAGCACCTCCTAGCTTGCAACATATGATTGATGCCCTCAGATTGAGCGTGTCAGCATTTCGACTATGACATTGTCCTATGCAAGTTTGAAGGATTTAAAATAAATTATGCCTATGTCTATGCCTATGACAAAATGACTCTCCAATACTAAATAACTCTAATATTAATCCACCAGAATAATAAAATCTAAGTGTGTGTAATCCAAAAATGTGAGCAAAATAGCATTTTATAGAAAATGCCATTTTGAATGGACAGATGAGATCTACTTTTGACAAAAGCCTAAAATTAGAGGACAAGATTAAATTCGATAATCCCTAATCAAGGTTAGGGAAAAATCCTTAAATGAGTGGTCGATATGCCATCTAAGAAGATCGAATTGGCAGTGGAGAATAAATGAGATAATTAATTAGAAAATAAAGATTTTCGAAAATCAAGAGGATAAAGACTGTCTGATTTGTGAGATTAAAAAAATCAAGAAGATAAGTGCTGAATTGAAGATAAAAATTGGAAAATCAATAATTTGCTCAATTACTTGATTTTTGGAAGAATAATACCATTTTGAATTAAATTAATTCAAATTATGGATTTTGTGAGATAATAAATAATCGATTTTCAGATTATTTACCAAAATGGACTGTTAGTTAAGAATGTGAAATCATTTTAAATAATTAACTTATTTAAAATGAGAAAAATGCTAATTTTGACAATTAAATAATTAAAGATAATTATTTAATTTAGCAAATATGATTAATAATTAAATAAATTAATCAATTCATTTAATTATGACAATTAGTGACATTAAATAAATAAATGAAATTCATTTATTTAATAATCAGGAAGAAAAAATGAAGAAGGGTAATTAAATAAATTAAGAAATTTATTTAATTAAGGGAAGACTTAGGCAATTAATGACGTATTTAATAAATAAATAAAGTTTATTTATTTAATAATCATGAAGAATAATAGGACATAAATTAATGAAATAATTATGAATTATTTAATGAATAGTCGAATGTGGACCAAGGACATAATTAAATGTCATAATTATGCTAGGACGAAAGTGGTAAAAAATAGAGCTTTCAGGCCTAGGTCATTTTTATGTGTCTACACAAGTATCGATGTTTTTTTTCAATTTTGACATTGGTTGTTGGTATTTCGCTCATGGTTTTGTCATTTCTCGTCTAAAGTAGTGCATTTGCATTTACTATTTGTGAGTTCTCATTTGTTGTGAGTAGACTTAAGTGCAGCTATCATTAGTGGCTTATGGTGTGTAGTTTTAAGTTTTTTTATCACTCTTTCATGAATAGACAATTGATTTGGATTGGACAAATACAAAACCATGATCAGAATGCCAAAATTGATATATATATATGCATACACACATATACATATGTACATACACAAATATATATATATATATATATATATGTATGTATGTATGTATGTATGTATGTATGTATGTATGTATGTATGTATGTATGTATGTATGTATGTGCATATATCTATATGTATGTATACATATATGTATATATGTAAATATGTGTGTTTTGCATCTTGTATTTATGTGGATCTAATTTTCATTTGTTGTGAGTAGATTTAGGTGCAATTTCCATTAAAGGACTATGATGTTAAGCTTTGAGACTCTCAAGCATAGGGCTATTTGCATTGTTTAGTACATACACACACAAGATTTGCATTCACTATTTGTGAGTTCTCATTTATTGTGAGTGGACTGAGGTGCAGCTGTCATTGGTGGTTTATGGTCTGAAGTATAAAGTCTATCTATCAGTCTTTTATGAATAGAGAATTAATTTGGATTGGACAAATACAAAACCATGACATATACATATGTATGTATGTATGTATGTATGTATGTATGTATGTATGTATGCTATTCATTTTGCATTTACTTGGGTCTGATTTTCATTTATTGTGAATAGATTCAAGTGCAGTTGGCATTAATGGATTACGGTGTTGAGTGTTGAGACTCTCAAGCAAAGGACTATTTGTGTTGTTTAGTGCGCGCACACACACACACACATTATATATGTGTGTGTATGTATATGTATATTTGAGTATATATACATACATATGCCATATATATTGTGAACCATGATCCTAATACCTGTAAAACACAACAAACAAACATATTAGAAGATTGAAATGCAAGTTAGAAACATGATTCCTCAAGAAATCCATTTATCAATACTCAAAATAGGAAAATGAAAGCAATACAATGAGAAATCAACAAAAGAGATTAAATCCTATGAAAGCAATGTAAATTCTTGATCTCTTGAGGGAGTTGGTGCCAATTTGATGTGAAAATTGGCCCTTTCCCAACTCCAATGCTAGCTTTGATGATTTGATGAAGATTGTGATCCACTTTGATGAAGATTGATGAATGCTCCAAGCTAAAATCTGCAAAAAACCTAACTATGATTCAATGAGATGGATGAGAATTGCTAAGTATTTTAGCATGGTAACTTTGCTTGAGATGTGGATGATGAAATAAGGATATAAGCTCTTTATTTATAGATTGATAAGTTGAAGAGATGTCCAAATTTGATCAATGTGGGACAAAGATTCAACCAATGATATGATGCCACTTGTCAACATGTGAGAGGATGAAGGTTGAGCAAGTTTTGATCCATGTGCAAGTTTGAAATTTGAATTTGATGAGATGACATGTTTAGGGGGGATGAAAAATGAGTTAAATGCCAAGTGGGAGACATGTAAGAGACAATTTAAGAGCTTTAAATGCTTTGTTGGATGGACAAGTCCTTTTGGGGAGATTTCAAATTTGAAGAATATTCCCACTTAGATGCCTTTTTGAATGAAAATAGGGAATTATTAAATCAAATAAATGATTTAATTGTGAAAGTTGCAAAATCTAGAGGATTTGAGTGATTAGGATTAAATTAATCAAGATTTGATTAATTTAAGGGGATATTAGCTGATTTGACAATTTGATTTAGATTTTTGGATTAATTTAAATAAAAGAGAGGAATATGATAAGAGGCTAATTAAATAAAGATTTTGATTTATTTAATTAAAAGGGATGTGTTAGATTAAATCAAATAAGGTTTAATTTATTTAATTTAGAGATAGACTTTAGAGATTTAATCAAATAAATTGATTATTTAATTAAATAGGGATAATTAGATCAGATGAATTGATTTAATTAACAAGGGAAAGTGACTTAATTAGACAAAATAATTTATTTAATTAAGAGATGAATGTTGATGAATTTAATCAGATAAGGGAATTTGATTAAACAGTTAGACCGAGGGATGATTTAGGAAGAAACGATGTTAGTAGATCAGAGTGTGATATCAATCTGTATATTTACAATGTCTACATTTTGCCCCTCTTTGAAGTGATGCACTTGTTGCGTTGGTTCAAAGAATAATCTTGCCATGATCAAAAGTCAAAATTTCTCTAATTTTTTTGGATGCCCCACTATTGCCCCAACGAATGAAGAATTACGCCGGTATACTGCCCCCTCGAGAGATCGGGCGAAGAGGTTTGATTTGAGTGTCGATCTCTCGAAAAAGAGGTTCAAGATCAATTCAACTCGAATATTTGATGTAGATAGATTTGATGATGTAGATAGTCATCAACCATGGGTAGTCTCATGCCTATTTTGATATATTACACACACTTGATCCTGATTTGTAGCATGACAGTGACATTATTGATGATGAGATGATTATGATGTTTTATTTTAATGGATAATATGATGATGTATGGATGATATGGATGCACATGATTTGATATGATGATGCTTTTATGATTATGCAAATAGATGATAAATGTATGGTTTATGAGATGTTTAGTATAACTAATCTATATTATGCAATGATGGGGATGAATGCATGTGGTATGATTTATGTTTTCTATATGGTATTATATGCATTATACAATATGCTGACAATTTGTGGATGCAAGATGGATGCAATGGTGATGATTTATGATTAACTGTCATGGTACCATGTTAGTGTGATTAGCAAGAGAGAAGGAAATAAGAGATTCCAACAAGACATGAGATGATGATGATGATGATGATGATGATGACGATTACTTGTCGAGGAGTAGGGATTTTCAAAGCGCCAAATTTTCTTATGTTTGATAACACACGTAGTACGATGCATCAAAGTATAGAAAACCAGGATGGTGTGGTACTTAGTGTGATGGACTTTGACTCGACAATCAAATAGGAGTATTCTTGTTCACACCTGACATACAGAAACCTTGCTAGGATGTACTTCAAAATTTTCAAACATCTCAGACCAAAACACAGAAAGGTAAACCTATCCTTGTAATAGTCAACAAGTTTCCCTAGACCTCTTCCATACATATCTAACAAAGAAATTATTCGCCAAGTTATTTTACAAGAACGTCCAACAAGTATAGCAGACAAAACAATAATGATCGTTGCCCCATTCCTATCTCTCTAAATCCTTCGTTCGGATATCATCAAGAGGTCCTTAGACTGAGCGCAATAAGATAAGTCAAAAGAAAAAGATAAAGCACACAAACAAGCTGATGTTCTTCAATACCGCTAACCATAAGGGAATGTGTTTTTAAGGATAAGGACCGAAACTATTACCAAAAGATAATGCCCATTGTAGGAAGGATACATCCTAAGACATGTTAGTGGATGGTGGCATGTCATTTCATTAATCCAAAGTGTTATTTCTAATAAATAATGCCCCTTGTAGGAAGGATTCATCCTAGGACATGATGTTATCAGATGATTGATATGGAACTATTTGAATGATGGATTATCGACACAAAGAACTGACCAACTTGTTTACGTACGGATTGAGACTTGAGACTTGACGCTTTTGAGATTTAATTTTAACCTGCTAGACTTGTTTCTAACTGTTTCACCAAAGGTTGAGGATGACGATCACTTTATTATGAATGGTGTTTATTGCGGGTGCAAGCGAGATGGGGCAGATGGATTTTTTCAAATATTTGGATGTTTTTGGAGTTTTGCAATGTTTTGAGGTTGTTTTTGGTATTTTTCAAGGTTTTCAAATGTTTTGATTTTTCATTTTCCAATTTTTTTGGGATTTTCTGAGATTTTGACCAAGAGACTAACCTAAAGACCTATCCTAGGGCCTCGGGGGCTGATAATAGATTAGCCTTGCCTACGTTATACACATAGAGACCATGTAGTTCGACTGACAACTTGATCGATTTACAAATGATGATATACATGATGAAATGTTAGTTTATTATGACGGACTCCTATAGGACTGACCTAAATGTCTCGGGGGATGATCAAAGATCAACCTTGCCTATGTTCAAGCTTCGAGCGATGTAGTTCGACAAAGGCGACCTTGTTTTGGCTTTTGAATAAATTTTTGACCTATTTTGGATTTTGATATGTTTTGAATGTTTTGGATTTTTATTTTTTGATGTTTTTGGATTTTCTGATGTTTTGATGTTTTTGGATTTTCTGATTTTGAGGACTTTAAGACCATATACGAATCCAATCTGATGAGAACATGCCCCCAGCGTGATGCAATAGACTACCCCGATAAAGGCAGGACAAACTGACCTTGAGGATGGGCCGAGTAGTACTTGGAGGGATCATGATATGAACACAGGACCAAGCTATGGTGCGGATGTGAGTGGATGAGTGATGGATGGAGATAAGATGGATGATGGAAGTGAAATAGATGGATGATGCAGATCAAGCCATAAAAATCCTGGTGGATGGAAAGTGCTTATTTACACAAGGTGCTTGTTTGCCAGGTTTTCACCGAGGTACTTGCCTAAAGTGTCACCAAAGTGGTTTTCACTAGAGGATGATTTTTTTTATCCTTTTTCTGATTTTTTTGGATTTTTTGATTTTTTTGTTGTTACCAAGATGCTTGTTTGCCAGGTTTTCGCCGAAGTAACCATTTTTTAGGACTTTTTCTTATTTTTTGGATTTTTTGGTTCTATACCTTGAAAGAATTAGGCATAAAACTTTTTGACATGGGAGCTATTCATGGGTTCCTGCAGAGGTTCCCCTTTGGGTGTTGATAGCTGATATGCCCCTGATTTGTAGCTTGTTGTGACAATGAAAGGTCCTAACCAATTAGGTTCGAACTTGCCTTTGCTGCTGGGATTTGGGACATTCTTCTGATTTTCTTTTAAGACCAATTCTATGACTTGGAAAGTCCTGCTTCTGATCTTCTTGTTGTAGCTTCGTTTGAGTCTATTCTGATAGACTTGTAAGTGATTCAAAGCATCAATGCGTCTCTCATCCAGTAACTTCAGCTCGTTTAGTCTTGAAACCCGATATTCTTCATTAGTGATGAGATTTTGCAGTGATATTCTGAGAGATGGGAGCTCGATCTCAATTGGGAGTACAGCCTCTAATCCGTAGACCAAGGAGAACAGGGTGGTGCCAGTGGGTGTGCGGATGCTAGTTCGATAAGCCCAAAGGGTGGGATTAAGCTACAAGTGCCAGTTACGACCTGCGTCATTGACTGTTTTCTTGAGGATTTTGAGGATGGTTTTGTTCGTGGCTTCTACTTGGCCATTGCCTTGGGGATAATACAGGGTGGACAAGCGATGCTGGATTTTGAATTTCTCGCACAAGTCGCGAACCTCCTGGTTCTTGAATGGTGTCCCATTATCTGAGATAATGGCTTGTGGGACACCATAACGACAGATGAGATAGTTCAGGATAAATTTTGAGATGTGCTTCCCAGTGATATAGGTCATGGGTATGGCTTCCACCCACTTTGTGAAGTACTCAGTTGTAGTTATGATAAATTTATGGCCATTAGATGAGGTGGGTGTGATTTTGCCAATGAGGTCGAGTCCCCATTGTGAGAAAGACCATGGTGTGACGATCGGATGGAGCTCTTGAGCTAGAGCATGGATGAGATCCCCATGCTGCTGACATTGTAAACACCTTTTAGCATGATCATGCGCTTCTCTTTCCATCGTGGGCCAGTAATACCCCAGCCTCAGCAGTTTCTTACCAATGGTCATTCCACTCGAGTGTGAGCCACAGATACCGTTATGAACCTCAGTTAGAGCAGTTAATGCCTCCTCAGCATTTAGACAGTGCAGTAAGGTACCTTTTATGCTTCTACGGTATAAGGTATCTCCTAGGATGACAAATCTAGATGCCTTTTTAATAAAGGTTTATTTTAGGCTCGATGGTAGGTCAACGGGTATGACTCCTATTCAAAGATAAGTGTAGATGTCATGATACCAAGGATTGCCAAGACCAACGATTTCACACACATATTCTGATTCTGGTACCTCGAATGTGGGAACAAGAAGCTACTCGATCAGAAATTCATATTTCAGCACATTGTGAGGGATGTCTACTAGAGACCCAATTGTAGCCATGGCATCAGCGGCCCTATTGTTGGTTCTTGGAATTTGCTCAAATGTTATGTCAATGAAGGATTCCTTAAGAGTCTGCACCAATTTCTTGTATGGAGTTAGCTTGTCATCCTTAGTCTGATATTCATCATTGACTTGATTTATGATTAACTGAGAGTCTCTGTAGACTTTGAGGGCTATGATATTCCATTGCACTACTATCCTGAGACCTATAGTCAAAGCCTCGTATTCTGCTATGTTTTTCATGCAAGGGAATGCTAGTTTGTATGACTGTGGTATGCAGTCCCCTTTGGGGGTGATGAAGAAGATACCATCTCCTGATCCATGATGTGTGTATGAGCCATCGAAGTATAATTTCCAGTGATCGGCTACACTGAGATTAAAGATGGATTCATCTAGAAATTCAAATATAAGAGGATTCTCAGCATATATGGGTGCTTCTGCTAGTTGATCTGCAATAACTTGACCTTTAATGGCTTTTCTTTCCACATACTCGATGTCATACTCTGACAGTATCATCACCCATTTTGCCATTCTGCCTGTGAGCATTGCCTTGGATAAGAGATACTTGAGGGGATCAATTTTTGCAATGAGCTTTATCTTGTGTGCCAACTTGTAGTGTTTGAATTTTTGGGATGCAAACACTACTGTGAGGCAAGCTTTCTCGATGAATGAGTAATTTAGCTTGTGGCCAACCATTGTCCTGTTGATATAGTAGATAGCCCTCTTCGTTCCATTTTCATCATGCTGGGCTAGAAGAGCTCCAAGGGTTGTTGTTGTTGCTGACACATATAAGATCAATGGCTTCTTTGGGATAGGTGGCATTAACACTGGTGGTGTCAGTAGATATTCCTTTATTTTGTTGAATGCCTCTTCGCACTTGGTATCCCATTTGTACACTACTCCCTTGTGGAGTAGGTGTGAATACGGATTCTACTTGTCTACCAGTTGTGCTATGAACCTTCTAATGGATTGGAGCCTTCCTTGGAGGCTTCTCAGTTGTTTTAGATTCCTTGGTGCTTCCATCTCAAGGATTGCTTTGACTTTTTTAGGATCCACCTTGATACCCCTCATGGAGACTATGTATCCTAGTAATTTTCCTAATTGCATGTCGAAGACACACTTCTTGGGATTTAGTCTGACCTTGTATTCCTCTAATCTGTCAAAGATAGCACTTAGGGTTGCTATATAATCTTGTCTTTTTCTTGACTTTGCTAGGATGTCGTCGACATAGTCTTCGACTGTTTTGTGAATCATATCATGGAATATTAGTGTCATGGCCCTTTGATAGGTTGCTCCTGCATTCTTTAGACCAAATGGCATCATGTTCCAGTAGTAGGTTCCCCATGGGCAAGTGAAAGTTGTCTTGTGTTGGTCTTTTTTTGCTATCATGATCTGGTTATATCCTGAAAATCCATCCATTAACGATAGCATCTCATGCCCTACTGTCATGTCCACTATCATATCGATATTGGGAAGCAGGAAATCATCCTTGGGACATGCCTTGTTCAAATCTCTAAAATCTGTACAGATTATGATAGCTCCATTAGGTTTTGAAATAGGTACCAAGTTCGATACCCATTCTGGATAATCAATTGGTCAGATGAATCCTACATCTAACAATTTTTTGAGCTCCATTTTGACTAACAAAGTGATTTGAGGATGCATTTTGCGAAGCTTCTATCTGACAGGTTTTGCATCTGGATACACTACTAGGTGGTGGACCACAGTATTTGGATCAAGTCCTGGAATATCAGCATAACTCCATGCAAATTTTATTTGTCTTTCCCTTAGGAATGCTGCTAGGAGTTCTTGCTCTTCTGATAATAGTGATTCCGCATAGAATGTGATATGCGGGGTCTCCTCTGTTCCTAGGTTGACTGGGTTGCATTTTTTGGCCAAGACTGCTAACTTCTCTTGATGAATAGCTCTTAGGGGAAGATTGAATCCTTCATCCTCAAGTTCCTCAGAGAGGTTTTCACCATTGGATATGTCTTTTCTTTTTACTATTTTCTTGTCAGAGAGTGCCATAGTGTGGTTTTCACTCAAGGACTTGGATATGATTCTTAGTTTTACACTTTTGCGACTAAAGGATTCAATCGTTTCCCCGTAATAGGCGTGTGTGTCCAACTCCATTATGAATCCTACCTTGTGATCTCCATTTGGAATTTTATCCCTCAATCCCATGAATTATGAGAGAGCCTCATCGTTTTCGAATGTATCAAGAACTGGTGGTCCTCGTTGGTCATAGTCAATCAGTTGGGGGTAGACTAAGTGGATCTCATGATTTTGACTATCTGGTTCAAAAGATATGGTACTAATCATACATAGGGTGGTATCTTCAAATAGCCTAGGTAGATTGGATAAGGTATCTTCGTCATCACTACTAATATAGGGCTCAGTTATGAAGTTATGTGTGGTGTTACCTGTGACTATTGGTGAGTGTACTTGTACTAGCACTGGCTGAGGAGAAACATTAGCGGCTCTAACTGGAGGACTTTGGCCATGTATGGTTATTCTCAAAGTGGCACATCCAAGGCCATGATTTGTTATGGTTCGTGTCTCTGGCATAATAAGTATTATGAGCCCATCGTCATTTTGTCCCAGTCTCTGATTGCAGTCATAGCCCATTGCAAGCATCATGTCTAGGCCTTTGCTTCTTTCATCCATTGGTAGATTAGTTGTCGGTCTTTCATCTTGATACAACATGTTTGATGGATCTGCTTCAATTACCTCATGGCCAAGGTCTCCCCATCTTGTGAATTCAGGATAATTTTGAGGATAGGTTTGTGATGTGGGAGCTTGATTTTCTTGTGGGCGTCCTCGTGATCTTGAAGATTGTGGTAACTCTCCTATCACAAAAGCATTGTAAGGGAGCCTATAACTTCCATAACCGTCCTCCTGGATGATGAGCTTGATATCGGATATGGTGGGAATGGCGGGTGTCTCTGTCACAGAAGTGGATGTGAGAGTGGCGAGATTGATGTATGATGTGGATGGGCCCTCATCATTTTTTGGTACTTGGGGGATTTTGTAATATTTGGTTCCAAGGTTCTTGCAGTATGAAAATGGCTCAGGATCTCCATGGACAGTAACCTCTTGTCCATTATGTGTAAATTTTACACATTGGTGGAAGGTTGATGCTATGGCTTTCATTGCATGGATCCATGGGCGTCCCAAGAGAATGTTGTATGGTAAGTCAAGGTCCAGGACCTGACAAGTGGTTTCCATAAGTGTTGGCCCTACTTGAATAGGGAGTTTAATCATGCCTTGAGACACTCTTTCTTGGTCATCATATGCTCTGATTGTGATGCCTTTACCTTTGTCAATGGTATCCTCTGATATTTTCAATTGTTTGATTAGGCTGAGAGAGCAGATGTTCAAACCTGCACCCCCATCCACCAGGACCCTTTTGATTTTGCTTTTGTTTACAATGACCTCCAAGTGAAGTGTGCGACTGTGAGATGGTTGGGCGGGAAAATCTTGGTCAGAAAACGTAAGGAGATTAGGTGTTATAATGTTTCTGACCATAGCTTGGAATTGTTCCACATCGAGGTCTACGGGGACGGTAGATGAGGCTAATGCTTCCTCGAGGATCTTTTTATGCACTGATGAGATTTTTAACAACTCCATGATGGAGATGTGTGCTAGCATTCTTTTGAGTTGGTTTACAACATTGTAGCTATATAGAACGGCTCTTGATGTAGGGACTCTATGAGGTTGGGATGATCCTGCAATGGTGACTTTACCGCCTCTTGTGGTGACTCCACAATCCTCGGCCTGGGCGCCCTTGATGGTGATGACCATGCAGTTTTCATTGAGGTTGGCAACAACTGTTTCGTATACATGATTTACACTGCCCTTTCCTTTATCCTTGTTATTCCCTTTGTTGCCATGATTCGGCATCAGATTCGTGTAGATTTTAAGATCATGATTCCCAGTAGGTGTTTCCACATTTATGATTCTTTTTGTCGATGAGATCTTGGATGATGTTCTTGAGTCTCATACACTTGTTTGTGGTGCGGTCTTTGATTTTGTGGAACTCACATAGTTGATTTTCATTGTACCAAGGAGGTTTGACATCAAGTTCTTGATAATTCTCAAATGTAGGAGCTTGGATGAGTTTTTCGTCGATTAGCTTTTTCATGATGTCCTCAAGTGGTTCCCCCAAAGTAGTGTATTTTCATTTGGGGTATGTTTTGCGTTGAGGTGGTCCTCTTTGGTCATTGAGCTTATTGATTGTGAGATTATTGTTGGGTTGATGTGTTGTGTGATGAGTGTTTTGATGTGGTGTTTGGATTTGTTGTGTGGATGTGTTTTGGCGTGGACCACTAATGACCACCTTGGTGTCTACAACACCATTATTAGTGACGTTTTTGTTTCTCGCCCATGTGCGAGGTTTATCATTATAGTTTGATGATGGGCGGTTGTTTTACGGTTCGTGATATGATGTTAATTTGATGGGTTGAGTCACAAGGGCTCTTTCGATGCTAAGCACCTTGGAGATCAATTGATCGTATGTGGTGATAGCCTGAACTTTGAGATGGAATGATAGGCGACTTTCAAGGTTGGCTATGATTGTGCAGACTTGTTCTTTTGGCATGGTCCACTTGCTCCAATTGGCCTTGGATTGCCATCATTGAAGGAATGAAGCGAAAGATTCATTCTTTCCTTGTTTCAGAGCGTATAGTTCTTCGAGACTAACATCCATTGTAATGTTACATGCGTAGTTTCTAATGAATTCATCTCTAATTTCCTGGAATGTTTTGATGCTTGAGGGTAAGCGAGAGAACCATTCTATAGTGTTTCCTACCAAGCTCCTCGGGAATAGCCGCATCAGATAAGTATCGTCATATGCAACCTCCATATAATGAACCTGGAATTCCCTGATGTGATATTTAGGGTTTCCCATCCCTTGATATTTGTCAAATTTAGGGATCTCAAATCCCTTAGGGAATGGTTTCATGTCTAGGCTCCTATCAAATGGATAGGGACACAAGTTGCTTTGCGTTTTGGTTGTCCGCCTCGATTGAAGGTCAAGCACTTGTTGCGAGAGCAACCTGAGTTGTGTCGTCATATCATTTTGGGGATCAGGGGGTGGGATGAATGTGTTTTGGGGTGTTGCAATCATGGTTTGGATGGATGGGTTGGTTGGTACATTGTTCAATTGTATCGGTATGTTGTGGCAGGCGAAGTAGGCTTCTACTTGCTTTTGGATGAACAATGCTTGTTGTTGCTCTTGTTGTTGTTGCGCTAGGATTTTTGCTTGTTGTTGCACTTGTTGCTATTCTAACAATGATTGTTGTTCTACTTGTTGTTGCACTTGTTGTTGTTCTAACAACACTTCTTGTTCTGCTTGTTCTTGTTCCCACAATGCTTGTTGTTGGGCTACCAATTCTGTTGCTTCTTGCTACTCTTGGTATTGCTTTAGTGCTTGCTGATATGCTTGTATTTGCGCTACTTGTGCAAGAAGTTGTGCTTGAGCTTGTGCTTGTTGTGCTTGTTGTGCTTGCATGTGTGCTTGTGTTGCTTGTTGTTGTAATAAAATTTGTGCTTGAGCGATTCTTTGTGCTCGCAATGCTTGTGTGGCTTGGGCGGCTTGTTGTTGTTGCTGTTGCAATAAAGCTTGAGCTTGTTGCACTTGTATTGCAACTTGTGCAGCTTTGGAAAATTGTGTGGCTTGAGCAACTTGTTGTACAACTTTTTGTTTTTGAACTTGTTGATATCCTCTTTGGAAAGCGGCTTGCAATGCTGCATCGAATTGGTTTGATGTGGTGAATGTCGGTGGTGGTGGGGGTGGTGGTGGATTTGGAATGGTGGTGGATGATGATGTTGTGTTGATGTTTTGGGTGTTGGATAATGGTATTGATGTAATTGGTCCCTGAGAAATCATGCTTTGTGATGTGAGAGGGATGTTCGATGATGTTGCCATTGCTTGTGTGTTTGTCGTTTGTTGTTGTGATATCAATGACAAATTTTGTGTGTTTGGTACAATGCTTTGATTGATGGTTGGGATATAGGTTTGATTGATACTTGGTAGGGGAGGGAGCCCTAAACCAAGAAGTGGTGTGGATGATAATGGCAATGGCGGAAGAGGTGGAAATGTGAGAGGTGTGAGTTGTTGTGAGAATGTCGTGGTGTCGAATAAGTTCCCTAATCTGAATGTATCTCCCTCTTCTTATGAGTTTGTGAGAAGAGGTGTTTGTGGTGCTCCATGAAAAGATGTTGATGATGGGTCATAATTTAAAGTGAGAGGAACATTTTTGTGTAATGGGTTGTTGATTGTGTTTTGTTCCAAGTTGGTGTTTGCGTCCAAGTTTTGATTGTTGACAAGGGGATGTGATTGAAGAGCATTAAGAAATGCATTTCCTTTGTTGACATTGGGTTGTGTTGGAGCAAACGATGTTGTGATTTTTGGGATGTTTTGGGCGATGTTTTGGGATGGAGGTGTAGATGAAATAGAGATGGTGGATGAGATCAGAGGAAATGGCGTATCCACTATAGTACCACATCAAAATCCGAAGGCAACTTGGCCCCTTGTTTTGCTAGTTCAAGCATGTACAATGAAGAGTTAAGTCTCATCATGATGTTGATGATTTTATGGTTGTCTGGATTTTGGAGCATTTCTGTCATTTCCTCGCGAGATATTCCAAAGGTGAGGTCCTCCCCTTGATTTTCTTCTTGTGGGTTTTGTGATGATGAGGAGATCAATGGATTGCTTGATTCTGCGAGATTCATTTCTGCGTTTGTTTGGCTAAGGTCACTTGAAGCGTGAGTTTATTTGTGGGCTTCCATACTTTTCTTGTATTGAGATCTCGTTTGAACCATAAAACAAGGATCAATCTTTGAGAATATGGGAGATGAATCTCTTGATTCTTTGGATCGATCTTTATCTTTTGTTCCAAAGTGACAAGTTTTAGGATGCTTTTGAGGATCAAAGGTGGTTATTATGATAATGATGCTTTAGGTATGGATGATATGAATGTTTTGGCTTTTGATAAATCTTGAGTGAGACACTAGGCTTTTAGGACTTGTGGATTTTTGGATTTTGGATTTTGGATTTTGAGATTTTGAGATTTTGTCCTTGATTTTTTTATTTTGATTTGGACTTTGAACAAAAAGACCCTAAGATGTTGGATGATGATCTAAGGAATAGCTTTGTTCAAAGGATGATAATTTGAATATGTGTGAGGAGAAGGATGCATCTACCCACACCTATTCAAACAAGATGATTGTTTCACTAAGCATATGAAGAAGGATTCATCTACATACACCAAGCTAGACAATATGATTTTGATAATTTTGACTAAGTATATGCAAAAGGATGCATCTACACATACCTAGCAAAAGATTTTTTTGCTAATGTTCTCAAGGATTTTGTCTCAATGATATTGATGATTTTGATTTTACCACAAAGCCTAGTATCAAGGATGATTTCAAGATTTTCCAAAAGGTGATAATGAGATGGATTTTTGTTTTGATGCTTTGAAGGATGGGTGAAAAATGATTTTGATATGTTTTGATCCTAAAATGAACCTAAAAGGATACACTTTGTTTGCTTAGACCTAGGTATTGAAGAGCATGCAAATGCTTCCTAATGACCTTTGTAACCAAGAAATGATTTGAACATTTAGATTTCCAATCAATAATTTGTGCTTTAGGATTTGGAGTCTTCAACACACATGAAAGTTCTTTTTTTTTTAGCTTTGCTTAATGTCTTTATTTTACCAAAAACACTTTCTTCAATTAGGTTTTCAAACTAAGATGTCCAATGTCTTAATTTCTTCAAACCCCACAATATATGTTATGTGGAAGTTTAATGAACTTAAGGCAAGGGTTTCCTATTGTTTACTTAAGAAGACAAATTGAGATTTAATCCAATGCTTAGAACCTCTAAAGATGTGAATCCCAAGGGAAAGCAATAACATATGGATTGAGTCAATGGTATTTGTCTTCAAAAGGGTTTGAAATTTGGATGATGTTAAGTGTTTGTTTCCATGATGTTTTCGATCAAGCAATGCATTTTGTAACTCAAAAATAAGTACAATCCTATGGATGTGTAAGACAATATTTGTTGGATTCCCACTTGGACAAGTCTAGCTACGCTTATCTCTAGCGGATGGTTAGATACTTGACCCCACTGGCTCCCCTCCATGACTCATTAATGTCAATCAGGGCAACCAAGCATCAACACCCATGAAACTCCCATGGCATGCTTTCCATCTCTACTAGAAGACCGTAAAAGTGTGGGGTGGCTTCAGAACGACCGTTCTTGCACCAACAAATAGATAAAGGATTTTGGAAAATTCTAGCACATGGGTTCTAGTAAGGACTTTCCATTCGTAAGAGTTGACCCAACGTGGCAAGAGTCCCCTTTCGGATCCATCTTGTCGAAGTCAACTGCGTGATATTGGCATTTCTTCCAATATCCACATTTATATCCCGGCTGGAAATACTCTTAGCTTTAGAGTGTTACCGATTGAGCCGTTCCCTTGGGTGATTACTTTTTTCCACAAGACGGGCCCTCTAAGATAAACAAAAGTGAATGAAGAACAATATTCGTAACTCGATCAATCCTTGTAGGCAACAAGGAGAGAGAATGTACGCAACAAAGTTCCCACTCACACTTGCACAATAGTTTGTTCAATTTTAAGCCCAAATCAAAGTGTGGAGGTGATTGCTTTGTCTTAACCCAAAGTCATGGAAAGACCTTTTGATTCTCAAAATCGCTATAAAGTGCGAGAGAAGCGCATACGCCCTTTTCCAATGGCTTTAGTCTAAGTAAGCCCTCACAAACAAACAAAGCTACACTTGTTCTTTTTAAACCCTCAAAGCAATGATGATTTCATTTTAAAGCACCAAATGAAGTGTGAGAAATTGCTTTGTTCAATTGTTAATCTAATAAAACAAATCTAGTAAGTTGTGATCCTAAAGTTCATTTTAGCCTTTGCAAGAAATGGAAAAGGTTCTTTTTAAGCCCAAATGAAAACTAGTGTCCTAAGAAGGAGAAGGGTGACAAATTCTTTGAAGAAGTGTTAAACAAACACTTAAGTGTTAAACAAACACTTAAGTGTTAAAAAATAATTTGATTAGACAAAATATCATCCCCATGCTCCCTTTTCTTTTGATTTTGATTTCTAACCTACAAAATTGATCAAAATGTTAGATGAGATCAAGAAAAACAAAAGGATATAGGGGTTAGAAAAATCATTTACCAAAACACCCTAAAACTTAGCCAAGTTATCATATGTTTTTACTTTAGATGCAAATTTGAAAATTTTAACTCATTAATAGTTAAGAAAAAACCATACCATTGGATATATTACGAAATTCTACCCTATTTAAAAAAAAAAGCATAAAAAAAGACCTTTGTATGACCAAGATATGGTCATTTTAAAATTGACTCATGGTCGCTAAAACAGTGATCATAGGCACTGCAAGAATGATCATGGGCGCTGCAAGAATGATCATGGGTGCTGCAGGAATGATCAAGGGCGCTAAAAGAATGATCAAGGGCACTAAAAGAGTGATCAAGAGCACTAAAAGAGTGATTATGGGTGCTATAACAGTGATTAAGGGTGCTAAAAGAATGATCAAGGGTGCTATAATAGTGATCATGGGCGCTAAAACACATATTTATGAACAAAACTGTAAAAAATGGCAAAAAAATTTAAAAAAACGTGTTAGAATCCATTGATCAGCCCTCCTAGCGCAAAAATGTGAACCATGATCCTAATACCTACAAAACAAAACAAACAAACAGATTAGAAGATTGAAATGCAAGTTAGAAACATGATTCCTCAAGAAATCCATTTATCAATACTCAAAATAGGAAAATGAAAGCAATACAATGAGAAATCAACAAAAGAGATTAAATCCTATGAAAGCAATGTAAATTCTTGATCTCTTGAGGGAGTTGATGCCAATTTGATGTGAAAATTGGCCCTTTCCCAACTCCAATGCTAGCTTTGATGATTTGATGAAGATTGTGATCCACTTTGATGAAGATTGATGAATGCTCCAAGCTAAAATCTGCAAAAAACCTAGCTATGATTCAATGAGATGGATGAAAATTGCTAAGTATTTTAGCATGGTAACTTTGCTTGAGATGTGGATGGTGAAATAAGAATATAAGCTCTTTATTTTATAGATTGATAAGTTGAAGAGATGTTCAAATTTGATCAATGTGGGACAAAGATTCAACCAATGATATGATGCCACTTGTCAACATGTGAGAGGATGAAGGTTGAGCAAGTTTTGATCCATGTGCAAGTTTGAAATTTGAATTTGATGAGATGACATGTTTAGGGGGGATTAAAAATGAGTTAAATGCCAAGTGGGAGACATGTAAGAGACAATTTAAGAGCTTTAAATGCTTTGTTGGATGGACAAGTCCTTTTGGGGGGAGATTTCAAATTTGAAGAATATTCCCACTTAGATGCCTTTTTTGAATGAAAATAGGGAATTATTAAATCAAATAAATGATTTAATTGTGAAAGTTGCAAAATCTAGAGGATTTGAGTGATTAGGATTAAATTAATCAGGATTTGATTAATTTAAGGGGATATTTAGCTAATTTGACAATTTGATTTAGATTTTTGGATTAATTTAAATAAAAAAGAGAGGAATATGATAAGAGGCTAATTAAATAAAGATTTTGATTTATTTAATTAAAAGGGATGGTGTTAGATTAAATCAAATAAGGTTTTAATTTATTTAATTTAACAGATAGACTTTAGAGATTTAATCAAATAAATTGATTATTTAATTAAATAGGGATAATTAGATCAGATGAATTGATTTAATTAACAAGGGAAAGTGACTTAATTAGACAAAATAATTTATTTAATTAAGAGACAAATATTGATGAATTTAATCAGATAAGGGAATTTGATTAAACAGTTAGACCGATGGATGATTT
This sequence comes from Sequoia sempervirens, assembly GCA_007258455.2. Taxonomy (NCBI): domain Eukaryota; kingdom Viridiplantae; phylum Streptophyta; class Pinopsida; order Cupressales; family Cupressaceae; genus Sequoia; species Sequoia sempervirens. The sequence continues at coordinate 47,567 of VDFB02017233.1, forward strand.
AGGAAGAAACGATGTTAGTAGATCAGAGTGTGATATCAATTTGTATATTTATGATGCCTACATATATATACATACATATGTCATATATATATACATATATATATACACACATATATACATACACACACACATATATATACACATATATATATAGATACGTGTGTATGCAGACATATTCTTTTGCTTGGTTTGTTTGATGAGGGTGAAATTTATGTCTATTAAGAGGGTTTATACTTGTCGTGTTGGCAGTGATGATGGAGGCCCTTGTAAGTTCTTATATCTTTTACATGGTGATCTTGCAATTTTAAAACCTTGTGCAATGATTTAATCTTTGGTGTTCTTTATTGATGAGTGTTTTCATCAGTTGATTGTTGTTTTCCCAATTTATTCATGGGATTTTAATGTTTCAGTGATGTTTTCATGCAATGTGGATGTTTCAATGCCAAAACGTCTTAAAATGAAGTTTATGCTATTTTTTTGCAACATGTGTTTGTTGGTGTGAATAAATGTCTAGTACCTAGTTATTTCACTTACTATGGACTTAGTGGACATATTCACATGCTAAGTTTACTTAGGTCCTAAGATTCTTTCTAGAATATGTTAGTTGTCACTAGTTGTTATCTTATCTTTTGACAACTACTACATGTGACCTAGGTAGTTGTGTGCAGTTGTCTCATGTCATATGATTAAGACACTTGTCATAATCCTATGACATCTTGCATCTCATCTTGGCTATATAACCAAGGGTTCTCTCATTGTACACAACAAACTACATTGAATCTTTTTCCATTCATTGATAGGAGTACAGTTTATTCTTGTCATATTGATCTTGTGAGTATTTTTTGCTTTCCATAGGCCTTTAGATCTTGGGTGGCTATCTCTGTAGCCAAATCTTACAATTTTATTTCAGTTGAAATGAATTGTGTGTACATGGAACAGTGATAGACATTGGAAGAAGTCTATTTCTACACGATATAACTAATGTATCATTGATGTTTCAAACCATGCATGTCATGAATATTTTGTACAAATAAGACTTCTTCCAATGGTGTTTATTTGGAACTGTTAAAATGAAGTTTTTGTTTTTTCCCTGGTCCACTCTATCAATGGCAATTGGTGTATTGTTTGCTAGTTTTGTGTATTCTGAAGTTGCAATCTATTATTGAAAGCAACGCAAGCAAAGAAAACATTATTTCCTAATGATTTGTTGCTATGCATGTGTCGATGGTGCAAATGTTCCTATCAACATGTATGTGTCATTGTGAATAGTGGCTTGCATGTTGTGTGCATATGATTGCATTTCAAAATTATTTTTACCTGAATTTGGCTTATTGTAAATAGCTTGAAGTGTAATTGCCATTAATGGATTATGTTGTTAAGTTTTATGCATGTCAAAGAAAAAGGATCTTGTGTGTATATGTATGTATGTATGTATATATATACAAACATGCATACATACATATATGTATATATTTATATATGTATGTGTGTGTGTGCATATAGACATATGTGTGTGTGTGTGTATTTGTATATGTACATATATATATATGTGTGTATATATGTTGAATGTATACATATGTGTTTATATATACATGTGCGCTCTACATTTTGCATTTATTGAGATATGATTTTCATTTACCGTGAATAGATTCAAATGCAATTGCTATTAATGCATTGTGGTGTTGAGCTTAGTGCCTGAGGAACAAAAGATTATTTGTATTGTTTACCGCATGTATATATGCATGGACATATATATATATATATATATATATAAGTATATTTAGGTGCATATATATATTTCCATATATATGCATGTATATGTAGATATGTATATATAAAAGTATGTATACATACATATATATGTGTGTTTATATGTATGTACATATATAAATATACATAGGTACGTACATATACATTTATAAATGCATATTTATATACATATGTATATATGAGTGTATATACATAGATACATATATATTTATATATATTTCTGTATGTGTATATGTGTGTGTGTGTGTATATATATATATACACACACATATATATACACACACATATATATACACATATATATGTATGTATGCATGTATGTATGTATGTATGTATGCATATCTATATATACATATATAAATGTGTATATATATATGTATCGATGCATATGTTTATTGCATTTATGTACATGTTCATATATGTACTTATTTGTACATGTATGCATATATGTATATGTCTATGTATATGTATTGTTTATGCATATGTGTGTCAAACAAAAACTGAGTAGTATTAGTTGTTGAAACAAAGAAACTATATGTGAGATAGCTTCAGAAGTTGTTGGATAAAATTGGCCCAAAATGTACATTGTCTATAGCCACATGCCAAATACATGTGTAGTGTTCCACCCCCTCTTATTTAGAAACATGGCACAGTGTGTTTTCCAGTGGTTGTTGTTTTTGCAGGGATCTATGCCAATTGTTTATTGTTTGGCATTTTACCTTTGTTACATATATTGATATATTCCTGCAACAATGCGTAGAGGTATGCTCTGAACCTCTTTATGCATTTACAAATAGTATGCGTAGAGATGTGTAAGAAAGAGAACATAGACAATAAAATATATTGATCGAATATCTAACTACTATTTTTATTGTGTGGTTGATAAGCATCATAAATTGTGCTTCAGGTAAATTGCAATGCCATTTCTTCTTTAGATGCTAAACAAGTGCAAATAATGCATTATAGTATATGTTTGTGAGCTTCTGTTTGAGTCAGTTTTCAAACTGGCTATGGATAAAGAGACTGAAATTGTGCAAGAATTTGCATCTATGGCAATGTGTACTTCCCAGGAGATAGAGATAAATACTAAATAGTTCAACTAAGATGTGAGTAAGATTTTAATTATTTTGTTTTATATATTCATTTTAAAATGTACCATGGCTTGTGTAAGGTATGAAGATTAAGATTAAAGCTAGAATGGACAATGTATTGTCTTCTCCCGGTTTTGCTCATTTAGTTTTCTTATGTTATTTACAGGATTATGTTATGGGCCATAGTTCCCCTATTGACATGGATCTTGTCATTGGTGTTGCTTCTTCAAATGTTGGAAATCAGCATCTCAAAAAGGTAGCTAGAATCACGAGCATCAAAATCATATTTGGTTGAAGTGATTTTTGACTTTTCTAGCTACATTTGTTGATTGCCTTATAGCAACAAGCTATTGCTTCTATTATCAAGGAACCTATCAATCTTAATAGTAAATATAATCTATGTAAGCGTGCATTCCAATTTCCAATCAGAGACATGGCAACTACTCCTAACAATGCAACTTACCCACCAAATTTATCCATAATAATTTCTCAAAAATGTGCATGATGCCCATGGATGAAGAAATAGATAGAGCATTATAGTGCATATGGATACATACATCTATTATTTATAAATGCACTAAAAATGTATATGTATGTATATATATGTGCGCACGTATTTGTATAACGCATAAATACACTAACAAAAACAACCTCACCAAGCAAAGGAATAACACAAATAATACTTTGGCCCACATGGTTAAAACTTCAAACCCAAGAAATATTCCAAATATGAACAAATTTTATTTTCATCAAATAGATTGAACTATAGCTATGTATTTTCATTATTAATCATGGGTAGCAGATAAATCAACATTAATCAATTATGGTGTTATGTCTTTAACTGAACAACACACGATAACCCATGGAAGCAATCAGAAATAGCAAAAAGTAGACAATAACACAAAAAATGAAAAGAACAAGAAACAATAGACATTGGCCCATAAAATGCAAAGGTGTAAAAAACTATAAAACGACACTGTAAAAGACATACGATGTTACAAATGTAAATCCTTTCAATAGACACAAACTTAATGATTTATACCTAGACATTTTCCAATTGCTTAGACCTAATTTTCATTTTCTTTTAATAAATGAAAATCAGAACTAGGTAAATGCAAAATCCAGAGCACGCATGCATACATATATATACATATATATAGATATATACGTAGGTATAGATATATGTACATACATATATATATATATGCATACACGCATATATATATGCACACACAAGTATACATATGTACATATAGAAATATATATACATACATATGCATACATATACATATACATATATATATACATGTTTTTGCAATTTCCTCATTGACTTTTGGCTTTTTGTTCATGGTTTTGCATTTTTCTAGTCCAAATTAATTGTCTATTCATGAAAAAGTGATAGACAGACTTAAAACTTCACACCATAAGCCACAAATGACAGTTGCACTTCAGTCTACTCACATATATGTGTGTGTGCGTGTGTGTGTGTGTATACCCATATATACATACACATACACACATATATATATGTATGTGTATGTACTAAGCAACACAAATAGCCTTTGCTTGATAGTCTCAAAACTCAAGACCGCAATAAATTAATGGCAACTACACTTGAATCTATTCATAACAAATGAAAATTGAACCTAGGTGAATGCAAAATGTAGAACACACATATATACATATAGACACATATACATACATATATATATGTACATACATACATACATACATACATATATACATATATATATATATGTATATATATGCATAGACACATATATATATGCATACACTCGTATACATGTGTACATATACAACTATATCTATATATATTTTGTATATATATGTTTTTGCAATTTCATCATTGACTTTTGGCATTCTGGTCATGGTTTTGTATTTGTCCAATTCGAATTAACTATCTATTCATGAAAGATTGATAGACAGATTTAAAAATTCACACCATAAGCCACTAATGACAGTTGCACTTCAATCCACTCACAATAAATGGGAACTCACAAATGGTAAATGCAAATGTACTACCTGAAACGCCATGCGAAAGAGGTGCAAAAAACTATTTTGTTCAATAAGTTCAAGTGTTGTTGCAATGCATATGTGCAGAGAAAATATTACTTCCATTCTTAATCACGAGCAGTACACTATCGTGTTAAGTGTTTAACTCAACAAGGAAGACTAAGACATAAATACACTGACACAAACAACATGAGCAAATGAAAAAACAACACAAATAATACTTTTGTCGACAGGCTCAAAACTTCAAACCCAATAAATATTTCAAATACGAACAATTCTCATTTTCATCAAATAGATTGAAGTGCAGTTAGCTACTTCCATTCTTAATCACGACTAGCAAAGAAATTGACAATGATGGATTATTTATCTTTTACAGTGTCATTTTATAGTTTTTTTACACTTGTGCATTCGCATGCATGCATGCAAAGAAAATATTAGTTCCATTTCTAATAAATTGAATGAAGAAACCAGATAGAAGATTACGAATGTATTCTAAAATAAGTACTTTGTGTCCCCAACAAGAGAACATTGCATATTGATGAAATATTATAGATTTTACAGTGGCATCTTTTGCATTTCGGCAGATCTAATTTTTAGTTAATTGGTTGAACTGTAGTTGGGATGCATGTGTACCATAGAATATATTATTTGCATTAGAAATGATGGACAATAGAGAGCTCAACATTTATTCATTACAATGTGATGTCTTTAAATGGGCAAGTTTCAAACTCAAGAGAAACAGGTTCCAACCTCATCAAACAATTTGAGCAAATGATTGGACAACGCAAAAAAGTCAATGTAAAGGATATACAAAATTACAAATGCCTATATTTTTTACAGATTTCCTTGCCATTAAATAATTTTTGGAAATTATTAGACAATGCAAATAATTATTGGCTCAACAGTCTTAAAACTTGATGCCAGGATCCATTGATGCCAACTGCTTTTCAATCCACTGACAATAAGTGAAAATTAGTGAGTAAGAAATGCTAAAAGGCCTTGTTAGAACAACACACATTGAGAGGAACCCTCGGTGCCAGGACATGGCTCTATCAAAGAACATTAGTAAGCAATGAATATATTTGCAATATAAATAAAACATTCTCAATTACCTAATTGATTTCATATAGAGACATTTTGTACTCATCCAAGCCTGATACGTAGTCATGGTTAGCAAAAAAATTGACATTAATGAATTGTGGTGTTAAGTCTTTAACACAACAACAAACGCTAATGCATGAAAATAGTCAACGAAAGCAAATAATAGACATTAATGCACAAAATGCAAACAACAACAAACAATAGGTCCATTAACCCATAAAATGAAAATATTTAAAAAAACTATAGAATGACACTGTAAAAGACATACGAACTTACAAACGCCTCATCCTTCACTCCTCGTACAATAGACATAAACCCTTTCAATAGACACAGATTTAATGATTTTATGTCCAGACATTTTCCAATTACTTAGACCTAATTTTAATTTTGATTTAATGGATTTCTTTACAATGGCCAACAGAGAAGATGGCATTAATGAATTATGGTGTTAAGTCTTCTAATCGACAATAGAGACTAATCCATAAAAGCATTAATGATAGGGAAGAGTAGAGATTAACACAAAAGATGTAGAGATCAACAAACAATGGACATTAACCCATAAAATGCAGAGATGTAAAAAAACTATAAAATGACATTGTAAAAGATATAGAAACTTACAAATGGCTCGTTTACTGCTTTTAATACAGTAGACATAAACCCTGTCAACAGATATAGGTTTTGTTGTCTCGGTCATTCTCTATAGTTTTGCAATGCTTTAATCTCTGTTGTTCCCTATCAATTAGTATTCTTATGGATTAATCTCTATTTTTGCAATTTTATCATTGGCTTTTGATATTTTGGTTTTTTTTATATTTTTTTAAATCCAAATTTATTGTGTATTCATGAAACACTAATAGACATTGAAGGATGTCTATCTATTCAAGATATGTCTAATTTACCATGAATCTAAGCAAACGAGAAAACAACACAAATAATACTTTGCTCAACAAACTTAAAACTTCACATCATAAGCCACTAATGACAGTTGTGCTTCAGTCTACTCGCAATAAATGAGAACTTGCAAATAGTAAATGCAAATGTGCTATTTTAAATGTCACACATCCCCAGAAAGAGTGTATGCAAAGAAACGACTATAACAAGAAACTCATGAAATATTTCCAATAGAAAAGCTTCCTACAACAATTATTATTTTTAAAAAAATTGAAATTGACAAAACCACGAGGAAAATAGGAGCAGCCAATGACAAAATTGTAAAAAAATAAATGCTACATACCTTACTGTGATAGGCTTATGCATTAGTGATGTTTTTTTATTATACCCATGTTTTCAGTGCACATGTCTTTGTGGATAGATGACATTGTTCATAGTATTTCACATGCCTTGTCTAGGACTAAGGCTAATGTTGAGCATTGGAAATTGGAATACATTGTTATAGAGATTTCATATTTACTATTAAGATTGATAGGTGCTTTATTCTTCTCAGGTTGCAATTGTCATTCACAGCATTTGGTATGTGTGTAAGAACATAGGAGATCAAGTTTATAGCAAGTTATGGCTTAAATTTGTAAGTTCACTCTCTTCATTATCCCTATTTTATATAATCATGGCCTATTCTTCTTGCAAGAAAACTATTTTGATTAAGTATAGAAAATCTAGTAGATTGCAATTATAGCCATGCACAAAGCTTGTTTCATTATGCTATTGTTTGCAAGTATTTGATTATTGTTATGTTTTTCCTCTATATTATTATAATGTCATTCAACAAAGACATTTTGTCAAGTGGGTAATTGCATATTTGAATGAATATTTCACTTATATTTGCAGTTATACATTGTAAGAGAGGGGGACCAACCACGTCAAGGCTCCGGTCATGGAGAGTTGAGAGCGGAGGATTTCCCTAACTTACCTCACTCTAAAGGGGTGTTTCAGATAGAGGTTGAGAATGATGAGGACTATAAATTACTTCAATCACCCTTCAGACCCGAAATGCAAGTTTAGGCTAGGCGAGCTAGTTTTTAGAGTCAATACTATACCTCAGACAGCTCTCTCTCCAAGGATGAAAGTGTAGTTCTGGGATGATAGCTCAATGTGCTAGTGTCTCTCAAGTGCATTGACATCTGTACAATCAAAGGATAGAAATTACAATAAAAACTACCAGAAAATGAACTAACGGCCTAGCTAACTATTCTTGAATGAGCAAAACAAAACAATAAAATATGAAAAGTACAAATGAAGATGATAAAGTAGATAGATGAAGGCTAAAGTAATGAAGATGATCTCACCAAGGTGCCAGTTTGCCAACTAGCTCCAAATGCATGTCCACCTACACATAAGAAAGAGGGGAAAATTGTTGGGGCTACATAGGGGTCTGCCTTAGTCAGGCCCTTATTTTGGTGTTTCCACCTCCACAGACAGCTAAATTGCAACGAGAGAGAAATATGCAATAAAGAAGTAAAGAAAGTAGAAGATACAATAAACACTACAAAATAGTAAAGTGCTACTCAACCAAATCACAAAGGAGAGGAGTGAAATGTTACCACCTCCACCCAAAAGCTCACTAGTCAATGGAGGAGAAAATGGACTTGGCAAGGTCACCACAACCTCGACTATGATGGAAGGAGGTCTTGCAAGACTCCAAGCCCACACTATTATGGCTTGCTTCACACTTGCTTTGTAGAGTTGGCAAAGTATTGTTGTTGCAATGGAGTGTTGAAATGTTGCTAAAGAGTGAAGAGAATGCAGGAAGTGCTAAGAGAATGTTAATTTGTTTCTTAGAAGATAAAATGAGATGAAGATGGATGAATTTGAAGGAGAAGTGGGAATAATTTACTCTTTTTGAGGTTGGTTAGTCGAAGAGGGATGTTACAAATCAACCCCAATCGAAAGTGTAACGGCTTTACCAACTTTAGACGCAGGAATCTGTTAGGAACGTAAGTGCGTTGTGTGGACATCTACATGTTGAGCATGCGTCTTCAACAAATATTCTCTCACCAAAAAAAGAGACAGATACCAAGTGGAAGGAAGGAAGTTAAGTGATGTGGAATTTCGCCTTCGAATTTGATTTTCTAAGGTGAAGTTATGTGAAAGGGGAATTTGCATAAGGGGTGCAAATTCGCTCCTATATATTTTTCCCCCACTTTGGCAAGCACAAATATTGATGAGTGCTTCGGTAAAGTAGATTGAAGAGTTAGTAGGGTTAGAGATGTATATCTAAACCGTCAAGGAAGTAGATCATGATCTGGTGAGATCAAAAGCACAGTTTGGAACAAAAGACTCCATAGCCCCACAAAACTATGAAGCTGCACAAGGTACATCGAAATCCCTCAAACCAATGATGGAAAAATCCCGCAGGATGAAAGCATCTCACAAGCCTACAGACCTTCAAGGAGGCAACCCCCAAGATCTCTCACATGAAAGAATCCCCATGAAGTATGCACCTTATAGGCCCACAGACCTACAAGAAGGTATCCCCAAGATCTCTCACATGAAGGAAACCCAAATGAACGCACCTTACAGGCTTGCAGACCTGCAAGGAGGTATCCCCCAAGATCTCTCAAAGGCGTGTAGACCTACAAGGAGGCATACCCCAAGATCTCTTTCATGGAGGAAACCCAAAGGAGGAGACTCTACAGAGTCCAATTGGAAAGCGGCTTCACAGGCACACCTACAAAGTGACATGTTTACCCGCAGATAAAGCATTTTTGAAACAAAGCGGCCACATAGGCAATAAAGCATACAGTCATGTAGACTGTTAACAAATTGGAAGGCTTTCAAAGGGGTCCCTTGAGAACTCGATGTAAGAAGAGGTTCCACCCAAGGGATGCGTTGTTTGAAAGTACATAGAGAGACATTTTTTCTCAAATCGATTCATCATCAAGGAATCCTTTTGAAAGATGTTCACTTCATCAAGGAATTTGAAAGGAAGAAAATGCCCCCTTGCAAGGGGAAGGTAAAGGTTGCTCCCACCTCAAAGTAAATTTCTCAAGCTCTTTCTTTTCAAACCCATGATGAAGGAAATATGTTCCATTAGGGATCCTAGTTGTGAATGTGGTTTTGAAAAAGAAATTTTCACAAGGATTTTTGAGAAAAGATTCATTGGCAACAAATGCATTTTTCTGAAAAATTGCAGCATTATAGAAATGGTGTTGTCATACATGAAAGGGACACAAGCAAAGAAGAGAAAAAGATAAAAAGAAGAGAAAAGGAGAAATAAACATAAATGAATGGCACAAGGGTGATCTAATATTTCAAGGTCAGAATTGCTCATAAATATATATAAGTATAATAATAATAGTATATAAATGAACTGTCATCAACCCCCTACTATATCAGACCATGTGAAGAATGCACGAGAAGACAAAGTAAAAATAAAAAATTGGGTTAGCATGGAAGGGAATCCTAAATGCCCCCAATACTTTGCATCATCCCCAATTTGTCGAAAATCAAAACACATAATAGAGGAAGAATGATGATACAAATAGAAGAATGTTTACGACAAAAAAACCACTCCTGTATCCAAGCACCAACAAGGGTGACAAGGGTCATCCAAGAACACATAGCACAAGTACTGGGGAACACATCACAACACACACTTCTAATCTAAAGATAAAGAAGAGGCCTCCCCCTAATACTCATCGACCAAGAGGTCATCCACTTCCCACTCTAGATCATCATAAGGGGAAGGAGGATGAGCCTACAGTGGTGGAATATTAAGGGGAGAAGCTTTCAACCCTCTCACAATAAGGGCTAAGGAAGAAGGCCATGCAAGGTCTCCTCCACTTGGCTCTTGTGGGGCTATGGTCAGCAACCTCGCAAAGATTGTCAACAAGGTTAGAACTTCATCTAGAGAGTTAAGCATGCACTTCACTGGAGTTCCATGTCGTACCTCAATGGATGGAGAGGACTACACCTAAGATCCACCGCTAGGCTCACCAAGTGACTCGAGAGTAGTGATGAACACAAGGGAAGTCAGGGTTGGTTCTGTCACTAAGACAAAACAAGCCAACACAGGACCACCCTTCGAAGAAGGTGGGATCCTCTTATGCCCTCCATCACTGGAAGGGTCATCCTCCATCTTCTGCTTTATCAGGGGATGAGAACTCCCCACATATGAGGCAAGAGGCACAGAGGAAGAGGAGGAGAAAACTGTAGTAGAAACCTTCAAAGTATTTGGCATATCCACAGGTTTTGAGAAAGGTGGGACGTTCAAAAGGGACATCAACAAGGGCAACTCAACTGAAGGAGCAATGAACACCTACACCTTTTTTGGGTCAAGCACACTCACAATAGGAGCTAGAAGTAATATGGGGCTTGGTTGAATAGAAGCAGAGGGGAGGAGAGAGGAGGACACAACAAGAGTCACTAAAAAAGGAGTTGTCATCTCCTCTTCCTTTCTCTACACGGTGGCCTGCTCAGCCGTGAGAGCCTTTCGCCAATGCTTGCATTCATGCGCAAGGCAATTTTTGTGACTCTTTGAGCTAGAGGTCAAAGGTTGCGAAGGAGTGGAAGACTCCTGCTCAACCATGGGAGTGTCCACCATAGATGTTTCTAGTGGAGGGATAGGCTCCTGAATGGGAGAAGGAGGAGAAAGTTGAGAAACAACAGGGGGATTCAGCTCTAGTGCCTCGGTAGTGAGCCTCTTCTCATTTACTATCTTTGGAGCAGGAGTGGTAGGAAGTTGCAGAGGTTGGGACATAGAGGATTCTCCATGAGGACCTTTTCCCTTGCCATACAAGTAATACCAAGTTCTAGGTGGTTTGGTAAGGAGATCCGATATCCTAATCTTGGGTTTACACCAAGTAGGTACCATCAGACTTAGCGGGTAAAAGCTAGGTCTACTTATCCAAAATTATTCTCTAGAAAGAGGAGTGGGAGAGCCATCCCGAGGATGGGGCAGCTTCTCTTTCCCCTTTCGACAAGAGGAGGAAACTAGCTACTGCACTATCAAAAGGGTCAATTTTAGCAATCCCTTGCCCCTAATCTTATACTTCACATAATTCTTATAAAGCAAGTCCATTCTTGGAGGAAGTGAACCAACCAGGGTAGGCCAAAAGTGATCCAATGAATATCCCCCATGGGATACCAAAGGCTAGTACCTAGTGTCATGCACTACGTGCACAACACCTTCATGGGAGAAATTTAAACATTTGTGAGTGACAAAGGTGATTCTATTATAGGAAGCTAGCCAAGGTATGCCTAACTTCAGCCTGAACAAATTTGACTCTGGAATGACATTGAAGACTATGTCTACAACCCTAGGTCCAACTAGGACAAACAGAGTTATCAAGCCATATGGCTTGAGAGATAGACCATCGTGTGTATGGATGGTAGACTTCATTTCTTCATACTCCCCCTTGTGCAATGAATTAAGCCACTGTAATGACATTCACTCGACTCGCGAGATCGACTAAGACCCATGTCACAATGTTCCCATTGAGGTGAGCGAGAATGTAAAGGGGAGAAGGCTTATTGTTCAAGGGAATATCTTGCAAATTGAATGTCACGTCCGATTAGCCGGTCACAAGCTACGTAGAAGGGATAACTATAACCATGTTAACATATGCTTCGAGCTAAGTGGTAGAATCAGTGGGATTGATAATCATGTTGGCAGAATGTGACGAAAATGGGTCCATGTATATTTGCAACTCACTTTTCACTTTCACTACTGATTTGTTTACATGTTATTTATTCCCATCGAGATGAATAGTACCGTCCTCAATGCAATCCTGTATCTTGTGACACTAGCACATACAACGTTCGGTATCATGTTCATTGACTCGATGGTATTGACAAAAGGCATTTGCATCATACCAACTAGGGCAAGGTTCCTTGAGGGGTTTAGGGTTCCCCAAGGTTATGATCTTATCCTTTAGCAACTTCTGTAGGATGGAAGAATAAGATTCTACTATTCTTTGTGAACTTCCTATTGCGTCTAAGGCCACTACCATTCATAGCGGCTACTACATTCGCAATAGCCTTACCTTTCCCAAAGATTGATACAATGGACTTCCCCTCTAAATAGGAGCACGAGGAGGATCCCCCAAACTAAACTATCGTCTATTGATACTCTCGTAGTGTTGCACATAGATGCGCAAAAGAAGGGTACTTCATAAGGGAAACTTCTCCTACCAAGGTCTTTGCAATTTCCCTATGAATACCTTCTATACGTCAGAATCAGGCAACAAATATGAGATTTGTGAGAAGAGCACTTGATAGCGTGCTATGAAATCAGTAATCTTTTCATTATCCCCTTGCTTGCATTAGATTTTTTTTCAAAGGCCATCTTCAATCCGATGTTGGCTTGGAACTGTAAGAGAAAATGATTCACAAGTTGGTCAAATGAGAAAATAGAGTTATCTAGTAAGGAACAATACCACTCGAGTGTTGTATCCTTAAGACATTGAGGGAATAATTATTCCATCAACGCATCATGATGGAAGAAATTTGTACACAAGGAATTAAAGGTAGACACATGCATTTGTGGGTCCCCTTTGCCACCATATTTCTTGAATTTGGGAATCTCTATTCCTGTGGGAAGGGAGTACTTAAGATTGCTACTAACAATGGACTATGTCGGAAGAAGGGCTAAAAGATAGGTTGGGAAAAGGCTTGGGAGAGGCTCACCAGCTGGCTTTGCATCTTTCCAATATTCTAAAGAAGAGTGTTCAAAATAGGGTCGTTAAATGACATAGGATGCGAGACCTCCTCCAAATCCACCATCGAAGCCACCTCCGGAACCACCAATGTGGTCAACACTGGAACCACTATGCCGCCACCACCAGTAGGACCTCCACCTCCACTTTTGAAGCTACCACCATGGCCTCCACTTGAACCACCTCTACCAACACCACCCTTGCTGCCGAGACCACCACCACTCAACCCACCAAAACCTCCACTACTAGAGGTGACAGGAGGGGTGAAACTAAAACCCAAGGGTATTTTGTTCACTTTGATAGTTTCAGACCTCTCGGAGGTAGAGGGGATGTTGATCAATGAGATTGCGTCATCCATGTATACAGACATGGGAGGCATCGACACTCCTAACTATCTCTCATGTTCTTCAAGAGCGACCTCTTGTATAATGTTAGAATTATTTGGCAAGGTGCACACTTCAATCAGACTAGAGAGGCTAGCCAGGAGTTCTATGCATGTGTGGTCTTTTCCCACCATATACTTTATCTTGCTAATAACCTTAGCAGCTCTAACCAACTTTGGGTATTTCTTTAGGTGATTCTCCAAGTCGCCCAACCCTTTGCTAAGGGAAAAGATGTACTCTGAAGGGATGTGGACAGCTTCATGCTCGTCTACTAATGATGGTGTAGGAGATGCAGGAGGTGTGGGGACATGATCAATCTCATCAAAGAATCCAACCTAGCCCCTCGACAACTACTCCTAGGCAAAAATACCAATGGTCAATTATTAAAAAAGGCTTGTAGAGAAACTGGGAGTGACCTTCGTCTTCTCCATCAGAAGGTGTCATACACTTTTCCTAACAACGTACTCATAATTCATGGACTAGGTTGTGATGCTCATAAACCTTCACAACACTCAGGAGTACAACTATCACAAGGTTCTAGAGAAAAGCTTCAACACCAACGAATGGGAAGACATTGGTTCATGTCAGGTTCACCAAAAATGTAATAGGGGGACCAACCACGTCAAGGCTCCAGGTCATGGAGAGCCGAGAGCCGAGGGCTTCCCTAACTTACCTCACCCTAAAGGGGTGTTTCAGATAGAGGTCAAGAATGATAAGGACTATAAAGTACTTCAATCACCCTTCAAACCTGAAATCCAAGTTTAGGCTAGGCGAGTTGGTTTTCGGAGTCAATACTGTACCTCAGACAACTCTCTGTCTGAGGACAAAAGCACAATTCTAAGTCAATAGCGCGGTGTGTTGGTATCTCTTAAGTGCGTTGGCATCCATACGGCTAGAGGACATAAAGTACAATAAAAACTACCAAAAAATGAACTAATAGCTTAGCTAACTATTCTAGAATGAGTAAAACAAGACAATAAAATATGAAAAGTACAAACAAAGATTATAAAGTAGATAGATGAAGGCTAAAGTAATGAAGTTGATCTCACCAAGGAGCCAGTTCACTAGCTAGCTCTAAATGCACATTCACCTACACACAAGAAAGAGGGGGAAATTATTGGGGCTACATAGGGGTTTGCCTCAGTTAGACCCCTATTTTGGTGTTTCCACCTCCACGGACAGCCAAATAGCAACGAGAGAGAAATATGCGATAAAGAAATAAAGAAAGTAGAAGATGCAATAAACACTACAAAATAGTAAAGTGCTACTCAACCAAATCACAAAGGAAAGGAGTGAAACGTTACCACCTCCACCCAAAAGCTCACTATCCAATGGAGGAGAAAGAAAACTTGGCAAGGTCACCATAGCCTCGACTGTGATGGAAGGAGGTCTCACAAGGCACCAAGCCCACATTGTTGTGGCTTCCTTCACACTTGCTTTGTGGAGTTGACGGAGTATTGTTGCTGCAATGGAGTGTTGAAATGTTGCTAAAGAGTGAAGAGAATGTTGGGAGTGCTAAGAGAATTCCAATCTATTGCTTAGAGGATCGAATGAGATGAAGATGGATGAATTTGAAGAAGAAGTGGGAAGAATCTTCCATTTCCGAGGTCAGTTGGTCAAAGAGAGACGTTACGAATTAACCCCGATTGAAAGTATAATGCCTCTGCCAACTTTAGACACAAGAATCCATCAAGGATGTAAGCGCGCTACATGGAGGTCTTCACGTCATGCGCACATCTCTGACAAATATTCTCTCACCGACTCAAGAGACAAACACCAAGTGGAAGGAAGGCAGTTAGGTGATGTGGAATTTCACCTTCGGATTTAATTTTCTAAGGTGAAGGTATGTGAAAGGGGAATTTGTGTAAGGGGTACAAATTCGCTCCTATACATACATAAAAGGACTTGGTTGCTTGTTTGCAAATGTTTGTAATCAGCCCTATTTTGTTACAGGAATGAAATGTGATAAAGAATAAAGGTTTGGCAAGATGGCATTCATGGTTAGAAAGTAGAGGCTATAGAAATTGGCCAGCTTCGTAGAACTGAAAAACTCAGCAACTATCTAGACATCGATGTTGGTCATTTCTATTTTGTTCGAGTTGTTAGTAATCAGTCACCAGTATCAACATTAGAAAGCTAGGGTTATGTTTTAAACCATATGAAGGAGAGCTGTAATTTTGTATATACAATTTTCATGCAAAATATTGGTAATGCATAGTTTTCATGGACCTTCAAACACTATTCCTAATTAGATGTTGAGGCAATAGAATTGCTTTAAACAATGCAAAGTTGGTTCTCCTTAGAGCTTGAGAGCACAAAGTTTTCTTGCATACTGCATTTTGTAGTGGCCCTCCCTATAGCACAAAGAGATGGCATAGTATTGTTTTGTTCTTCTATATTGCACAATGTGCATTGGTTTTTTGAACCAAATAGAAAAAGTATAATACCCTTCTACATAACAAATTTTCTGCTATTTATGAATTGATAGTGCAGAATTTGCTTCCAACTTGCAATATTGCAACTACATTAATACATATATGTATAAATATACATAGATATGTTTGTATGTATATATATATGCACATGCTTGTGTATATGCATATATGTATGAATGCTAGAACCATACATGGAGTTGCAAAGTATAACAATATTGGCACCAAAATTGATTGATTTATTTGCTCATGCTTTTTTTACTTGCTTTTGCTAAAATCATTTGCCATCGCTCAATTTTATTGGTTTCTTTTTTGTAGATTCTGCACTATATATGAATTCCAATCCCATGATATTTTGCCACAATATGTGTTGTTGTTGATCAATGTGAGTGATACATAATCATGCTTATTTCTTTTTCTTCTAGTTTGAAATGCTTGTTGCATTGCCTGATAGTCTTAAACCAAGTCTCATTTTGTCTACATGGATTCATCTTAAGAATTTGTTCTTGCATTGTAGGCATATTCATGCACACTAGCCATCCAAAGGCTATAGTTAGGAGCTCTAGATTGCTATTGATCACCGTGAGTATTTGCTTCTTCAATTTTTCTTTATATGTATTCAATATTTCAAGCTTCAAACATTCTTTTATGGGAATTACTTCACCAAGTAGTATCAATGCAATTTTTTTTTGGTGATCTTTCACATGAAATCTGCTAATATAGCTACAAACAATTGTGTCAACAGACCAAACTATACCATGAGTCAATTGTAGTGGAAACCTATAAAACCAACTATGAACGCACTGTACATATCAATTGATGAAGCTTTTCAACATGGGAATTGTTTTTTAATAGACTTATTCAATCACAATGTTGGTGATTTTCTATTTGACATAGTACATGTTTAGATTGATTGTCGTTATACATCAAAACACCTACGCAATGGTCTTGTAGATCATTTCTTAAACTATTTTCACAATCATTCTCCTATACCTTTAATCTTGTATGATATTGAGTTGCACCCAACAATGCTAGTGAGTTTGCATAATGTACATGACAAAAACGTGTACCTATGAAGAATGAGGCTTTTAGACACAGAACTTGAAAATAGTGCTCAAACTGGGCTTTTGTGTGGCACTTTCTGTCTAAAATGTCTACGCTATTGACTAAACATGCCAATACGCATTTGGTCTTTAACGTTCAAAACAATGTATTTATATTTCAATGGGCACACATGTGATCCTGCAATATAAATTCTTTTTTGTTATACAACTACTGTTGCTGGCCACTAGGAGTCTGCCTTCTCACGACTAAATACTTTTTGTACACATATCAAGTTTCTAAATTTCCAACTGCAGGTTACAAATATTTTGCCACTTCATACAACACATCTCTCAACATTAGCCAATGTCTGATACAACATCTACAAATAGGTGAGTACTTGACATTTGACACCAACAAATTTCAAAAACATATCAAACCTCATTGATGTATTTTCCACAACTTCTTTTGATACATGCTTGACATAAATATCTTATTGCATATGCTTGTAGGAACATTTAGAAAATACAAATCTCATTTTTTGGAAAAATAGAAGGTGGATGAGTCGGTTGAGAAACAATATGAAAAGAGGAAAGTACTCTATCATGTTTGTGTCCCATATGACTTGGCTCTTTATATGTTTAATTATCAATTTACTTTTTGTCATTGCTCAAATTGCAATGTACAGATTGAAAGCAGTGACTGCAAAGCCAACAAGCATTTTTGATATATGCACAAAGCACTCAGCTTTAGCATTTGAAGGTGATATTTTGGCTATTTATGGCCCTGCTATTACCACAAATCCTAGAACACCGCCTATAGTAGCAATTGTGCATGTTGATTTAGTTGATAGTCATGGTCAAATGGCAATCACTGCAAACATCAACAACAAATTAATTGACACATTTATGCCATTGTTATCACCTTATACAAGTGTCTACCTCACAAAATTTGTCATTATGAAAAAACTCAATATGAAAGAGGGGATGTTGATTATTCCCTTCTTTTAACTGCTAGAAGCACCGTTGAACCCATTAACAAAGTTTGTAAAGTACGTAGATTGATTCCTAACACAACCATCTCACAGCTCATCCAGTCAAATGACAAATTCTCTATTGGAACAATTGGTGTTGTTGTTACTAGTCATTATCAAGCGCCAATGCAATTTGAGTTGCAAGTTAAAGATGGGGAAATCCAAGATGATTTTTCCACTGTAAGATGTTCCATACAATTCATGCTGACATCATAGAATTCTAGCACTTTGGTTTTTGGAACCTAGTAAAGATTTTTTACAATTTGTCTTCCATGAAACAAATTAACATATAGCATGTCTTTCTGTATTGACAACAGTTGCATTTGAACAGTCTCTATTTGATTAAATTAATCTGTCTATTTTTTAACTTTAGGTTTTGATTCTAATTCAATGCCATTTAATTCTTAAACTGATTTTTGATGGGATCTTGCATCTTCACAATTTTGTACCTTGCAGCTTATAGTCCCGATGAGCCACACAAAGCTATATGGAAAACTTCAATTGATCTTAGCATCAACTAAAACCCCTTTTATATTGTTCAAAAACATTTTTTGTTATGGGCCAAAAGGAACAAATTTGATGAAAACAACACAGTCCAGTTTCATTGATGAACTCAATGATGCATCTACTAAGGCCTCTCTAGAACCACTAAAGACGTCAAACATGAAAGTAAACACCCAGACCATTTAGCTTTTACATGCTAGCATAGGTTCCTAATAGAAAGTGCTTGTCATATGTGCTTCTGTATAGTGAATATTCAAAAAAGTGCATTGTCGTGATTTGTCACTAATTGCATCTGCACCACCATTGTAGGTGACATGAACACTAAGACCTAAGAATTTCCACTTGCCTCCATATGAACCGATATGCACTTCATGCAGGAAAAGATTTTTTTTGTACACAAACATCAAAGAATGATGTTGCACGGTACATAACCTGTGGTATAGACACAAAATTTAAATATATCCCTTTTTTGCAATGTACTATTCACACAACAGATGGAGTTGTGGACTATTATCTGCACAAATAATAGCTACGAAATAGCTTCCCACAACTGGTTTCTATTTCATTTCAAGACTACATTAAAGGCATGCCCATGGTAATGTTCTTGTTGTGGAAATTTCGATTGCAAGAAACATTCACACTTGCAATGGATAATTGCATCATATGCATTGTTACTAATGCAAGCAGCATGACATCTCCACCAACTTGAAAAGACATTTTCACTTTGGCCCAGGTGCTTACATTACACTATTGCAATTTTCATTCTTATTCATTGATAGCATGTCATGTAATCTGCATTCTCATGAGTGTAATTCTTATTGATTATGAAACAGGTTGCAAGAAATGCAATGTTGGAACATAGAACAATATCAACAAGAAAAATGTTTAAGAGCCATTATAGCCTTACTATACTTGAAAATGTCAATGAGGAGACAATTTTGTTTATGCTTTTATGAACACTAATCTGATAGTTTATTTTCAGCTCTTATATACAGTACAATTGTATTTTCATCTCTTTCAAACATGCATAGTGTAGATGTAAATAGCTTTGCTTACAATTTCATAAATGGTTATAAGTTATGTATTGGTTTATTTTGATTTCTTATATGCAACACATAACTTGAAACTTTTTTAGACATCCATTTGAAACATACATGTAGTTGTAAACAACTTTGTTGGCAATTTCAAAAGCAGTTAAAGTCAATATTGCATGTGTGGCACTATTTGCTCTTAGGAATTCATTGTAATACATGTTTGTGACAAAAAATAAAACTATACCGCTTCAAATTTTTCTTTAATGTGAAATAGAAAATATCTACTAAAATGTTTGGTTCTTTAACATACAGCATTGTATTCATCCAAAAATTACTTATCTAAGAAAATGAAAGTGGCCTTTTTTGTAATGCTATTCCAAATAATCTAGCTTCTGGTTTCCAAAATTCATCATTACATGTTCCCCCTAAGTATTATGTATCTACAAAAATGTTTGTAAGGTTCTTTGCAATGCCATGTTCGAAAACTTCGTTTCTATTTTATGAGATCTTCATAGGAAAATCACTAGCATGATGGGGACATCTAGACAACACAAATATATTATTATGGTTAAATTTAGAGAACCTACACTGCAGTTTCAATCTATCAATTTCATTTCAAAATAGATTATAGCTATTGATGGAACATAATATGTTTTTTTGTCTCCAAGGACACTACACTTTTTTTTTTTTGCTTGGTAATAAGAGTTTGTATTGCTTTGAAAAAAGATTACATCATTAGTTTTAGTAGATCATCAAACAACCCAAATAACCATCCACAGCTATAAAGCTTCATACATGAGGCACATGAACATGCTGAAAAAAAATCTCAAGGACACTACGCTTTTATTTATGTCTAGTTTTCATTGATTGCTAACAAGTAAAAAACAAGACATGTGTTATATCGTGTCTTACATGTTTTGCATTTGGATTTGGCTTGAATCTTACATGCATTGCATCTAAGCTTGGCAAGATCAAGAAATAGAACAACTTCCACCTTGCAAAATGCAATCAATTGTTATAAATTCCATGTCAAGTGCCACGATTTTTATAACGCTTTTGGTTGCTTGATTTGCAGGGCACAAGTGCTCTGGTACACAATAGTCTTAACAAATCTATGTTGAGAATTCATATCTTTCTCTCTTGATTCTCACAATCAATATTTGAAGATAGAGAATTGTGTAGATCCCATATATGACATAATCATATAGAGATTCTCATAGACAATTTAAATTCTCGTGGTTTAGTCTTCTAGTGCCTATGTGCCTTGCTATATCTTTCACACTCTTATTTTATAGTTTTTTTGTATTCGTAATTCATTTATGGTTTATAGTGTCAAGTTTTCACAGTGTTAAACAAAACATTGTTCACATTTCTTCTTCATTTGCTTCATTTCTCTCATGGTAATTAATTCAGTCTCTATTAAAAAAGTTTATGTTTATTGTGTTACATTCAAGCAATTAAGCGTTTCTAAGTTCCTATATCCACAACACTGTCATTTTCTTTTGTTGCCTACTCATTTGTCTGCATTGTTTGACAATACAAAAATCTATTGTTTGTTGTTGTTTTCATTTTGTGTGTTAATGTCTAGTCTTCGGTATGCTTGACTGCTTTTATGGGTTAGTTTCTATTGTTGAGTTAAAGACTTAACATTGTAATTCGTTAATGTCAATTTCTCTACTGGCCATTATTAATAATGGAAATGTTTGTATTTAAAATATTTCTTGAGTTTGAAGTTTCAAGCCTCTCCATGAAAGTATTATTTGCATTGTTTTATCATTTGGACAGGTTGTTTTTGTCAGTTTTGCACGCATGCATTGCAACTGCACTTGAATTTATTGAATGAAATAGTTTTTTATGCCTATGTATTTTATGGGTTAATGTCTATTGTTTTTTGTTGTCTATATTTTGTGCATGCATGCATTGCAACTGCAGTTGAATTTATTAAAATAAAAAAATAGGTCTAAGCAATTGCAAAATGTCTAGGTATAAAAACCATAAAATTTGTGTTTGTTGAAAGGATTTACGTTTGTAAAGTGCTATGTCTTTTATAGTGTCATTTTATAGTTTTTTACACCTTTGCATTTTATAGGCTAATGTCTATTGTTTGTTGTTGTTTGCATTTTTTGTGTTAATGTCTACTTTTTCTTATTTTTTATTGCTTTTATGGTTTTCTATGCGTTGTTCAATTAAATACTTAACATTGTAATTGATTAATGTCAGTTTCTCTGCTACCCATGATTAGGAATGGAAGTAGTTGGCTATAGTTCAATCTATTTGATGAAAATAAGAATTGTTCGCATTTGGAATATTTCTTAGGTTTGAAGTTTTAAGCCTATCAACCAAAGAATTATTTATTTCATTGCTTCATTTGGTGGGGTTGTTTCTATAAGTGTATTTATGGGTTAGTCTTTCTTGTTGAGTTAAAGGCTGAACACGATAATGTGTTGGACATGATTAAGAATGGAAGTAATATTTTCTCCGCACACAAGCATTGCAACTGCATTTCAATTTATTAAATGAAGATGAAAATTAGGTCTAATTAGTTGGAGAATGTGTCGATGTAAAATCATTAAATTTGTTTCTATTGAGAGGGTTCATGTCTACTGTATTGGGAGCGAAAAATGAGACGTTTATAACTTCATTTTCCTTTAACGTTCAAAAAAATGTATTCACATTTCAATGGTCATGCATGTGATCCTACAATATCAATTATTTTCCACTATATAGCTACTACTGTCAGCCACTATGATCCTTCCTTCTCACAACTAAATACTTTTTGTATACATTTTCAAGTTTCTAAATTGATAGCCCCAGGTTACGAATATTTGGCCACTTTGTACAACACATCTTTCAACATTAGACATCATCCAATACAACATCTAGAGCATCTACAAATAGGTCAGTACTTGACATTTGACACCAACAAATTTCAAAAACATATCAAACCTCATTGATGTATTTTTCACAACTTCTTTTGATACATGATTGACATAAATCTTGTTGCATATGCTTGTAGGAACATTTATAAAATACAAATCTCATTTTTGGAAAAATAGATGGATGAGTCGGTTGAGAAACAAGATGAAAAGAGGCAAGTACTCTATCCGGTTTGTGTCCCATATGACTTGGTTGTTTATATGTTTAATTATCAATTTACTTTTTGTCATTCCTCAAATTGCAATCTACAGATTGAAAGCAATGACTGTGAATAGGCTTAAATTAAGCACAAGTCATTTAGGACTTATGGAGTGAAGATCTCACTCTATCCATGAAATGATTTCACTTGCTCTAATTTCTTAGGCGAGAGTGAAATATCTACCTCCTGGCATAATTTATATTCATTATATTTCAAACAAAAAACAAGGCATTTGTAAGTTACTATATCTTTTGCATTACATTTTTGCATAGTGTGTATGCTTGCTCTAACTCTTTGTCAACACTGTGAACTATCCTTGTTCACAGGAGAATGGGTGAAATTGAAAGAAATTGATCTGGTCTACCTAATTCCTTAAACACATTTACCACCTCCATGACAAGCTTTGATGGTGGTAAGTGTTTTCTAGATGCATTGAAGCTATGACGGATACATTTTGTATCTTCATAGTTCCCATTTCCCTAGCATGGCTCACCTGGAAAGTTGTATAGATTCTCAAACTCATTGCTTAGGTAATGTCTTCAATTGAGAGGGTTTATATCTATTCCACATATGACATGCCCTATTCACAAGACCCATAAATAATTTGATGCGATTGGAATCTGCCTCTATTCAAACGCTTTATATGTATAGTGCAACAAACAAAAAACCAAGCCTTTGTAAGTTCCCATTTCTTTTACATTGTCATCTTTTCCATTGTTATTCGATCTACTCAGTTTGTTTGACAAGAGTGGAAACTTTGTCTATTGACAGGTTTTGTAGACACTGAAAAAGTCTTGATTAATACTATGCATCTAATTCTAATTAACTAACACCATTTCTTCCTAAATCACTTCAAATTTGTCAATTAATTAAATAATCAACATTATTTAGTTAAATTCAACAAATTCAACTATTAATCAAATAATTAATTTTATTGATTAATTCACCTTTCTTTTAACTAATTTTCATCATATTTAATTAAATCAAATCATTTTATTAAATCCGCTTAAATCCTCTCATTTGATTAAATCAATCAAATCAAGTGTCACAATCTCCTCATCCATTCCAATTAATTAATCCTAAATCACCTTTCTAATCATCATTAATAATTCCTCCAGCTTTTAACTCCTCAAGAGTTAAATTAACCCATGGTCAACTAACCAGGTTGCACATGAAAATAATTTATATTAATTATCTAATTCCTCTATTTATCCTCGCAAAGGCATATTCCAAGGAATATTCCTCTCAACAACCTCTCATTCAATTTCCCTCCAAATATTTTCAAAAACTTTTCACATCTTCAATAACTTCTCTTACATTCATTCAATTCCTCTTACAGCCTTTCAAATCCTCAACCATTCTTATTTATTTCTCTTCCATCCTCCTCCACTCACACATTTCCCAAAATGTGCTCCACCTTCCTCCAATTGAATTGTGACACTTGACACATTCTCATTGGCTCCCATTTTATCCCACATTCATCAAATCCTCTCATTCTTCAACCCTTGGCTTCTATAAATAGAAGCATTCTCTTCACAATATGGATCCACAACTTCAAGCATTATCACTATAGGCATTTCAATTCATAGCAATCCATCACTTTCATCATTTTTAGTCAAGTTATCACCATTTGGAATCATTTTCACACTTGGATCATCAACAATCACCAAAGCATATCAAAGGGATTGGGAAATGGCTTCTTTCCACATCAAAGGAGCACCACTCCCCCTATGGGATGGAGGTTTATCTAGTTTTATTTAGATTGCATGCTATCTTTTGTTAGTTTGTTATTATTTTCATGTTTTCTTTTGAATTTAGTTAAAGAATCTCATAGATAGTGTTTGATTTGGTTTCTAACATGTTTAACACTTGTTTGTTGATCCTTGTTAGTTGATTGTAGATTTGACACTCACATTTTGGCGCTAGAAGGAGGGCTAACCAATTTATCTTTTTATTTTTGGCCTAAAATTTCATTTTGCGCAACTAAAGGGGAGTGACGTCGCCCTTGCAACATACGTCGCTTTTGCTTCTAGATCCACATTCACCACATTGTGCCACATTTGCACGTCACTGTCATGTCAATTTTGCTACAGAGCCACATTTGACCTTTTTGTTTTCTTCTTATCTTCTAGTTCCATAGAGTGTCGCCTTTGAAATTGCGTTGCATTCACTGTCTCTATCCTCTGTAGAGCATTTCCTTTGCTTTCACTAGAGTGTCACATTTGATTACAGACCATTTTTGCGCAGTTGCAGAGCATCGCATTTGTTGCACAATGTCACCTTTGTAGGAAAGGGAGAAAATTTGAGTTGGGGACTTAAAATCATTTCTTAATTCTCATTGTAATAGCTTAGGCTTTCCAATTCTATATTTTATCTCCTATTCTAGGACCAACTAGAGTTATTTTGGGCATAAAATTTACAAATAACTCAAGCTTTGTCAAAGTTGGTTAAAATTGAACATTAGGAACTTACTAGACTTTGATTTTGGGTTAAGATTGAACAAACAACTTCATACTTGGTTTTTGGTGCTCTAAAAAGAACTCATCATTGCTTTAAGGCTTAAAACAAACGTGTGCTCTCATTTTCTTGTAATTTTCTTTGCAATTTGTGTCATTCGAATGCGTATGCACTTCGCTCATGCTTCTTGATGATCTTGCGAATCAAAAGCATTCTAGTGACATTGGTTGTCTAAAAAATTACCTACGCATTTCAAATTTGAGTTTAAAATTGAACAATCATGCTAGTGTGAGAAAGAGACATTGTGTGTTCCCTCCTTGCACTTTACGCAAACTGGGCAGTCAAACTACAAGTGTACTCCCTTGCTTTTGTTGCCTTTAGAGGGGCTTTCCTAAGAACAACTCGAAGGTGACTCCAACCGGTTTTTCACTCGGTTCGATATATAAATGGATAAGACTAAACTATCAAGTCCTCATGGTATGTATACCTTAGTCGTACAGTGTCTTTCATAATGGGGTACTACTACAAAAAGTATAAGATCCCCTAGTAGGATTGATTAAATCCTTTAGTGGATTGTTGGATGCTCACAAGGTGCCATGTCCCTGATTACCCGAACTAAGAACCAATTTGTTTAGAAGCCAAAATCCTTACTATTTGTTTGTGGAAGAACAGTCATTATGAAGTCACCCCACATTTGTACTATTCAAAGTAGAAAAAGAATAAATCATTTTGATCTCCATATTTTAAGGATTTTGAGATTTGGTGGTCCTGAGAAGTGTGTCGTGGAGGGGAGCCAGTGTCGCTAAATCACTAGTTGTGCACTTTGTCTTAGTGTTTGGAGAAATCCAAGTGGTACTCAAATAATATTGTCCTTTATATCCTAGGGTTGTGCAATTTGTGAGTCAGTTAAATATTTTGCTTGGATCTAAAAATTTGAAACAAACATTCAACAAGTCATCAAATTTCAAACCCTTTGGAAAGAGAAAATACCCTTGAAAAGTCCACATATTACTATTTGTCCCTAGGGATTCTATCCTTAGAGGCTTCTAAATATTTGGGCCTATATCTCAATTTGCTCTCTCTAAATTCAACCTAGGAAAAACTATGCCTTTGATTCTTTGATTTTCATATAACGGACCTTGTGGAATAAAAAGGAATTGAGACATAGACATTCAGTTTGAAAGCTAAGCAAGAAGTGTTGATGTGGTAAAAAGAATCCATTTAATCAAGATAAAATAAAATTGAACCCCACATATGTGTTTGTCCAAATGATTTCCCACAAGATCAAAATCCCAAAACCAAAGTCTATCATTCGTCATAAGCCTCTTAGTCCAAAAGCTCTCAAGAAACATCTTTCAACACTTTATGAAGTCAGA
Organism: Sequoia sempervirens; assembly: GCA_007258455.2. NCBI lineage: Eukaryota > Viridiplantae > Streptophyta > Pinopsida > Cupressales > Cupressaceae > Sequoia > Sequoia sempervirens. The sequence goes on from VDFB02017233.1 coordinate 74,572, forward strand.
GATAAATTGGTCTACAACTTTTACAAACATGCTTCAAAGGATAATCCAAACTTGTATTCATTCTATTATTGTCAAAATTTTGGTCTTTTCCAATGTTTGGAGTATCTCACATTACAGGGTTGAAACTTTTAGAGGTATAGCATGTTCTTCAATATCTTGGTCTTGTAAAACAAAGTCTCTCTAGGTTCATCTAGGATCAAAACCAATATCTTCATTTGTCACCATCACCAATCAAATCCCATTTCACAAAATTTTTTTAGAACCTTGGCAAAATCATTCATACTAGGCTTTTGGTAAATCCTTCAAATCAAAATCAAAATAACTTTGTTTGACTAAGTGTGTGTGGATGAATCCTTCCTCATACACTTAGTTAAATTATCACCTTGTGGACAAGTTTATCCCAAGATAACATCTAACATCTTGGGGTTTATAAGTTCACTATCCAAAACCAAATCAAACCAAATCTAAAAGTCCTAAAGTCTAGTATTCCTCCAAGGGTCTTCAAAGTTCAAACATCCATATCATTCATCCTTCATTTATCTCATCACCACCATTTGATCCTTAAACATCCTAGATTTTCGTTTTGTGCCTAAAGTTTAGATCAACCAAGGGAGTTAGAGGTTTACCTCCCATATTCCTAGAAGTTGATCCTTATTTTATGGTCCAAACTAGATCACAACACAAGAAGAGCATGGAAAAAAATAAAGAAACATCCACTTGAAGTGATTTGACCCAAATTGCATCAAAATTCAAACCCATGGAATCCACCAACCCTCCACTTAACACCCCTCAACAAGATCATCGAGAGGGAGGTTGCCAAGTGGAGGATGTCACCAACAACTACCAAGGAATGTCCCAAGATGAGATAATTGAGCTAGTCCAAAATCCTGAAACACACAAGATTGCCAACACTATCATGAGACTCAATCCCACACAATACATGTTAGAATTGGCAAAGGGAGGGGCTAAACTCCCTTTTGATTTTGATGTGAGCACTATTATGGAACAACCTCTTAGGAATATGTCATTGGTATCATTCACACCTTCCTACCCAAACATCATCCAACCCATCATACAACCAACATCTTCTCATGCTCCAAGTCAACCCATGATCACCAAGGGGAGTTCATTACTCCAAGCTCTTCAAACACATTCCCTTGTAAACAACCAAAACTTGGATGCAAACAAAATCTTGGGTATGCAAAACACCATCTTGTAAGACCCAAAAAATTTGTATGTCCCATTCATTTTCCATGACACCAACGATTTATCCACCTTCTCCACATCACCACCATATTCTCTTGATACACAACTCTCTCTCCCCATTATCTCACAAGGATAAGTGGGTTGATTTGGACAAGGAGGAACTTTTGATGCATCATCATCACTTTTTCAAGGGAACACACCTCCAATCTTCCCATCATTTCCTCTTTTGACATCAACATCCACACCAAATCAAGGCTTAGGGCAACCCCCTTTACCTAACATACCAATCCAAAACCAATCAAATCAAATCAGCCCACCAATCACAAATCAAATCAGCGTGTCAATCATACCAAATCCTCTGAGCATGCCACTAATATCGCAACACGAAGTGGCACCAATCCAAACATCTCAACCAATCATCACTGAATCTACAACACCTCAAAATCTCCAAAACATGGTCTCCCAAGGACCTAACACATCAACCATACCATCAACCACACAACCTCTTGTCATCACTCAACAAGCACTCCCAAAACCACCTCAACAAAATATTGCCGCCTCATCTCACACCATTCTGCCTAATCCTCCACCTCCACCATCAAACCCAAACATGGAAAATTAATACATCACATTGCAAGCAACCCAACAAGCATATCAAAAGGCACTCCAACAATTCCAATCTCAAAAAGCTATGCAACAAGCCATAAAAGTTGTGCAACAAGCCACACAACAAGCACAACAAGTGGCCCAAGCACAAGCCCAAGCTTTATTGCAATAGCAACAAGCTATATAAGCCGCACAAGCGGCACAAGTCATGTAAGTTGCACAAGTTGCACAACAAGTGCAAGCTCAATCCCAAGCTCAAGCTCAAGCACAATCTAAATACCAAGTGCAACAAGCACAATCTCAATACCAAGTGCAACAAGCCCAAGCACAAGCCTTGTTATAGCAAAAAGCTTATCAACAAGCTTTGCAACAATACCAAGCACAACAACAAGCAACTCAGCTACAAGCCCAACAATAAGCATTATTGGCGTAACAACAAAAAAACCAACAAGCGTTGTTGGCACAATAACAACTACAGACATACCAACAAGTGTTGCTTTCACAACAAAACTTACAACAACCTCCAAAAAACACGCAACCAAATGCCTAGAACACAAACACACAAACTATCCCACCAATCACCCAAGCAACCATACCACCCCAAAACACATTCATCCCACCACCTAATCCGCAAAATGATTTATTCGCACAAATTAAACTACTCTTACAAAAAATGCTAGACATACAATTAGGAAAGACAACGAAATCACAAGGGCATTTGTGCCCCTATTCATTTGACAAAAGCATTGCAATGATCCCATTCCCATAAGGATTCAAGATACCAAAGTTTGACAAATATCATGGGACTAGCAATCTTGAAGATCACATCAGGGAATTCCATGTACACTGTATGGAAGTCACATATGACGATTCTTATCTAATGTGACTCTTCCCTCATAGTTTGGCTAGTCTAGAAATGGAATCGTTCTCCCACCTTCCCCTAGGAATTAAAAAGGTCCAAGAAATTGTGGACTTATTCATACAAAATTATTCATTTAACATAGGCATGGACGTGACCTTGGAAGAACTGTCCAGCCTAAAACAAGCCAAGGGAGAAACATTCGCTTCTTTCTTGCAACAATGGCGATCCAAGGCCAACAAGAGCAAGTGGGCTATGCCAGAAGAACAACAAATTAGGACTATCATCTCCAACCTCAAAGGGATAGGTTGTATTTTCATTTGAAAATGCAATGCATAACAACCTATGACCAATTGATCCCCAAGGTGCTCAACATCGAAAGAGCCCTTATAGCACAAGGGGGCACACCCACATATCAGGACTATCAACCATCAACAACTTATAATGACAAACCTCACACATGGGAAAAGACTAAAAATGTCACTAATGATGGTGTTGTTAATGCCAAAGTTATTAGCAGTGCCCCAAGGTAGAATACACAACAACAAACGTATCAACAACCACAATTCAATACCCAAAACAACACACAAGCCAACCCATTATCACAACAACAACCCAACAATCAAATGGTCAACAACCTAAATGCTCAAGGGGGACCACCCCCAAAGAACAAATATCCCCCTAAACGAAAATACACACCACTTAGGGAACTGATTGAATCTATCATGCAACAACTGGTACAAGAAAATCTCATCAAAACCCTTGTTTATGAAAATTATCAAGAGCCTCAAGTTAAACCACCATGGTATAATGAGAAACATCTCTATGATTTTCACAAAAGAAAAGGACATATGACAACCAATTGCATGCAACTCAAAAATATGATCCAAGATCTCATTGATGACAAGACCATAACCATTGAACAACCCGCAGGGAATCAAGATCTTAAAATATACACGAATTTGATGCCCAATCACATTAAAGGAAACAAAAATGGTAAGGGAAAGTACAATAATGTGAACCACATTTATGATTATGTTGTCGCATCCTTGGATGAATGGGTACCCCACAATTTTCAATATTAAAGGATCTAGAGCCGAGTGTTGAGTCACCACATGTGGCGGAAAATTTACCATTCTAGGGCCATCACAACCACCCAAGGCACCCACCACCAATCCAAAGTCAATCCCTAATGGCTATAATGTCCTAGATCAATTGAAAAAGACCCCCGCCCAGATTTCCATCATGGAGTTGCTAAAAATATCGCTTGCACATAGGGAAATCCTAGAAAAGGCACTAGCTACATCCTCTGTCCCAATGGATCTTGATGTACACCAGTTTCAAGCTATGATTAGACATATCACTACACCACATCTCCTAACATTCTCTAAGTGGGATCTCCCAACCCAACCATCTCATAATCGTGCACTCCATCTTGAAGTCTTAGTCCACAAGAATAACGTCAAATGAGTCTTGGTGGATGGAGGTGTAGGTTTGAATATTTGTACTCTCAAGCTAATAAAGAATCTAGGATTCTCTAGAGATGTCATTGAGAAAGGTAAAGGTATCACTATCAGGGCTTATGATGATCAAGAAAGGGTGTCTTAAGGCACCATTCAGCTCCCTAATCAAGTAGGTCCAGTAGTCATGGAGACTACTTGCCAAGTCCTTGACCTTGAACTCCCCTACAACATCCTCTTAAGGCACCCATGGATCCATCAGATGCAAGCTGATGCATCCACATTCCATCAATGTGTTGAGTTCCCTTATCAGAACCAAGAAGTCACAGTCCATGGCAATCCTAAACCATTCTATTATTGTAAAAATCTGGAGGCCAAGTATTATAAGTGTGAATGTTGATCCTAGATTTGCACAAACACAAAGAACAAACACATAATTAGTCCCATATGCAAGTTAGAAACAACATTCCCCATGAAATTCATTTGAGATATCAAGAACAAGAAATAAATGAAGAATATGAATAAAAACTATCTAATCTTGCTCAAAATAAACAAACTCTCAATCCCATGGGGGAATTGGTGCATTTTTTATGTGGAAAATGGCCCTTTCCCAATTCCTTGCAAGCTTGAATGATGATTGATGAAGATAGATGCTCCTTGATGAAATTTGACCATAACCTAGCTATGAAACTTGATGAAAACTAAGAAAATGGATGAACAAATTCAAAATCTCAAGATAATGACTTTGCATAAAGTTGTGGATCCAAAATCGAAATGAGAGCCTCTTATTTATAGAAGAGAATGATGGAGGATGAGGCAAAATGGATGAATGTGGGATCAAACACCAACCAATGACACAATGCTACTTGTCAACATGTGAATGGACAAAGGTGGAGCACATTTTGGTCATTGTGCAATTAAATGCAATTAGGTGGAATTTCAAAATAGATGAAATGACAAGTTGGAGTGAGAAGACAATGAAGTTAATGCCACTTGGCTCAAGGCAAAGGACATGTAAGAAACTTAAATGCCTTGTTGGATGTACAAACCCTTTTGGAGGGATTTTTGAATTTGAAGAATATTCCCTTTTTGATGCCTTTTTGAAAGTAAATAGAGATTTAATAAATCAATTAAAATAATTTTCATGAGCAAGTTACAAAATCTAGAGGATTTGAGTGATTAAAATTAGGATTAATCAAGATTTAATTAACTTAGATGATAATTCGCTGATTTGACACTTTGACTTAGATTTTTGGATTAATTTAAATCAAAATAAGAGGAAAATGATTATTAGATTTAATTAAACAAAGATTGATTTATTTAATTAAAGAGGGATGATGCTAGTTTTAAATAAAATAAAGATAACTTTATTTAATTTAAATGAGATGACTTTAGAGATTAATTAAATAAACTGAATTATTTAATTAAAAGGGAAATGATGACTTAATCAAATATTTTTTTTTTATTTAATTAAGAGATGGAATGTGATGAATTTAATCAAATACAGATTATTCGATTAAATGGTTAGCAAAGGAGATGATTTAGGATGAACTAGTGTTAGTAAAATTAGGATCAGGTGTATAGGATCAATCCGTATATTTTTTGTGTCTACAATAAGATCCCCCAAGTCCTAAAGAATGATGAGGGACCCACATCTCCATATATAGACTCATCCACCCTAGCCTCCACTTCTGAGAAAAAGACACCCTCCATTTCAAACATCCCCGCTATTAAGGTTATAATCCAAGATAATGGTTGTGGAGACTATAAAATGAAAAAGAATGCCTTTGTAATAGGAGGGTTACCTCAGTCTCCTAGATCCTATGGGAAGCCACAACCAATTGACACATCTCAGACCTTCAAAGCAGAACCTACCACCTTAAAAAAATATGGAGACCTAAGTAAAGAGGTGGTAGATGAGAAAGATGTATCAAGCTTGCTATATCAAGATAAGAGACCTATACCAGATCTCCCCATGGAGGAAAGCAATAAAGGTTTTCAATTAATGTGTGAATGGGGCTACAATAAAAATGAGAAGTTTGGGCAAAATGACAATGGCCTATTAGAACCTATTATTCCTGAGAAGCGCATGAAGAATCTTGGACTTGGATGTACCCCTACAAAGATAGCCATTCTTGGAAAAGGTACCCCGTTAAAAAAATTCAAAGCTCCTCCTCTGTTACTGGTATCCATAGGTCTACCTCTAGATAACTATACCTTCAATATAACTGATGTGTGTGACGAGGATTCCATCACTAACCTACCCATGTTATTTGAGGATTCCTCCCTTTTTATGAACACTACTGTGTCTTTCGAGTCAAGTAACCAAACCACTGAATTAAAGCTTGTCTACCCCCAACTGATAAACTATGACCAATGAGGACCACCGATCTTAGACACATTTGAAAATGATGAGGCTCTCTCATAATTCATGGGACTACAAGATACTCTACCATAAGGAGATCATAAATCAAGGTTTGATATTGAGTTGAACACATATGCATACTATGGGGAAATGATTGAATCTTTGTCACAAAAAAAATCGAAGAGTAATATCTAGGTCTCTAAGTAAAAACCACACTATGGAACTTTCTAACCCAAAAATAGTAAAAATAAAGGACGTGTTCAATGGTGAAAACCTCTATGAGGCGCCAAAGGATGAGGGATTCAATCTTCCCCTTAGTGCCATCCATCAGGAAAAATCAACATTCTTGGCAAAAAAATGTAACCTAGTTAATTTGGGAACCAAAGAGATACCACACATCACTTTATATGCAGAATCACTTCTGACCGAGGAACAAGAAATTCAAGCTGCATTTCTAAGAGAAAGAAAGGTAAATTTTGCATAGACCTATGCTGACATGCTTGGTCTTGATCTAGAGGTTGGTCATGCCCACAAAAGGATATAAAAGTCACAATAGAACTAAACCTGGGAATTGGACATTCCAACAGGCGACTAACATCTTCTCATGGTCGTTCATTTACTTTATCAAACTAGGGAACGTACACTTGAAATGGAGCAGCACGGTATGTGCACTAAGAACTAGTTTCCAGTCACCATCTATAAAAAACAAATGCTTAAAAGAAGTGCAACGCAAAGCTTTCTAACTCAAACACAACTCGACTAAAACATAAATCATAATAGCTATTATTAAAGGACAAACTGTGAACTAGCCTTATGCTGCAGGAACAGACACAGGGATGGATTCCCGATGCTGCAAGAACAATACAAGGTTGAGTTTGCATTGAAATCTACAGAAATAGATTCTAACTAGTAATCAACATGAAATAAACAGTTAACCACAACAACTTGCTACAGAATACTTACTAAGTGGGCCCCCCTTAGCAAGCATCAACTAGATTACACAAGAAGTTGACTCAAAGCTTCATCGAATTTTATTCATACTCAGAACCAGGATACATTGATTACTTTGTTTGAAAATAAAACTTAACACAGAACTCTATTGCTTATTTAACTTAATTTTAACATATACTATTTCATCCGCGTTCACTCATGCACGAGGAACGGTTATTTAAATGAAAAATACAGCTAACTAACTAACAGAGGGAGTCGTGATCATAAATACATTATGAATCCGCAGAATAGATATTCATAAATGAAAGTCTATCTGCTCGATGTGACCCAGAGAGAATATAGCATTACACACTCCCTAAATCAAAGGACCGTTTAAGTTCCTTCCCAAAGATTCGATCAAAGAGTTATTACTGGAACAACTTCTTCAATAGAGTCAAGATTCTTTGCGCTTGATCAGCTTCTGCTCCCTCCAACAACCTGCAATAAATGATAGAGGTGAAGGAAAGCATACACACAAGTAACACGACATCCATTCATTAATCACACGTTAATCCTATTCCATTATCCAAAATCATAAGCATACATCAGCCATGCGGGAGGTCAAAAAGGTAATTAATAAAGTTGTCAAGCTACATGAATATGGAATTCGTTGCTACAAGATATCACTCGAAAAGTCTTTAATCAACAGGTTTAAACAACTATTAATAACAAAAGTAAGAGTATCAAAAGTTCCAAACTATGAGCATATTTAAGGCTCATCATTCTGCACCCTACTTATCATAATGTTGGTCCTCTAGCATTGAATTTCCTTGTTATTTCCCTAAAATTTGTTGGAGAAGCATGACCCTATAGCGAAGTTCCAAACTTGTAGTAAAAACCTCAGGTAAATTGCCATCTTTCAAATCTACAATTTTCTATTTCTTCATTGATTTCCTTGGCTTGGTAGGGATAGAACAGCCACATGAAAACTGGGCGTTGGAAAGTCAGTGGCATCCATAATTCAAATCTGCTTTGCAAACCCAGTTGCATGTACCTTTTTGTTCTCCTGAGTGTTGCTGTGAAGTTCAAAGGAATGTGAGGCTCTATCTTTCTTAGACCAACCATCAATTTCTCCCACCTTGCCTCAATCTTGGAAGAGGCGAGTTTCCAAAATATATATTTCTGCTCTTTGAACTCACTGTATACCTGTTGTCTGATGTCAAAAAATTTCTTTCTTTCCCGAGGGTGATTCGATCCATAAGTAACTTTAAGCCAGGTTCCTAAAACTGTGCATGGGTTTGAACTCTCAACTCTTAGAAGAATAGGTTCATCTCTTTCTACTTCTTCATATGTTTCCAATTGTCTCCCATAATTGACCTCATTTGCATCCCAAGACATAAGTGCTCTTAGATGGATATCACCTATATAAAGGAGTGGGTTCCATTCAGTTTCTGTAGGAATTAAATAACCATGTAAATAAAGTTCACACATGGAGTTTTTCAACCAATTAGGGGCCACTTCATAGGCATCATAGAATTCCTTAGCTTTTTCAATATCAGGATCCAAATTTCTGGAGATCCTCATTAGTTTAAACCAAAGAAACTGTTCCTTGAGGCACATTACATATACTTTGGGTGGCGGCCTACACTCCATTATCTGTCCAGTTATTTTCATCATTTCATCCATTTTCTTCTGCATATCTTGAATTTCTTGCTTTTTCCTTTCAATTTCCCTTTGCAGCTTTTTCTTTTCCTCTTCCCATAAACTTTGCTGGACTTCAGTTTTGGCGAAATGGTGAAAACATAAAGTCTGGAATGACACAGGCTTCCGACTAACTTTCAGAAATTCCAAGTATGCAATTAGTAGAGTCCTTTTGTACATAACTAAATCTGTGCAAACTTTAGTGGGCAATGGATTATCATAGGGTATTTCATGTAGTTCAAGCACACCTTCTTCTTGTTGTAGGACAAAATCCTCTTGCTGCAGGATGAAGCCCTGTTGCTGCATGGGAGAAGATTGTTCTTCCTTAGAAATTTTCTCAGCCGCACAAGCTAAGTCATCCACACTCAGCATTTTCCCTTTATCAACATTACTAGATTGTGCTGCCTTAGGAACAGTAGAAGAGCTTTGTGGAACATTTGCAGACACACCCAAAGAGTTATCATGACCTGATTCAGCAGAGTCCTCCAATATTATGATAGTTTTTGTTTGAACAGAGGTTGTAGCAGGATTAGACTGTTTTCTCAATAAACTCCTAGGTATTTTTGCATAAGGAGCAGTAGCAAAGGATGTTTCCTTAGCAGTTCTCTTCCTAGCTGGTCTTGAAGATCGAGACTCAGCAAGGGAAGAAGATATTGGAGTATTAACGGGTGTTTCCGTAGGAGAGACAGAGATAGGCAAAGACCCCGCAAGAGAGGATGAGGCAAACAGTTTTTATTTTTGAGTATGTGGGTTTGACTCAGGTGTCTGCCCTACCCTAGATGACTCTCCTACAATTGTCTTTCCTTTTTCTCTCCTAGCGGCAGACCTTGTTTGCACACTAGTAGAGGACATTGGTATAGAAGTTGCAGGACTGGGCACTGCAGGAGCAGCAAATTCTTGCTCTATTTTTGTACTTATGGACTCAATTCTCATTTTCTTTCTTCTAGGCTGTGCTGGTAGTGCCCTAGGGGGTTCAAGCGATTGAAGACCTTTTCAGGCAACAAACTCATTCCAGGAAAGAGGTGAAACATCCCTTAAAGATCACTCAGTCAAAAGTTTTATTAGGACATGATGTGTGACAGAGTTTCCTTTACCCTTTTGAGTTTCGTGTGCACTATTTTGCAAAAGGTTTATCAAGAAATTCGAAACATTCACTACTAGTCCATGTCTCATATGACTTAACAAATTGAAATGATATGAATGTAGGTAAGAGAAGTGCCCTTCACAAGTTAAATACCTGATAATAAAGATGATGTATTCAGAGTATGGATAAGGCAGGGACATTCTTTTGCACCCTTGCTTTGAGATTTCCAAAGGCCCGTCAGCTAGTAGGGTAAAATCTACCCTAGCAGAGATAACATCCCTTCCAATAGGAAAATTTTCACCAACTGTCGGTAATCCAGTAACTTCTGCAATTCTTTCTTCTGTCACAGCCACTGCCAAGCCTCATACCGTAGCCTCATTTTCTAAAAATGTTCTTAAGAATTCGCCTGCAGCCTCTTCATCAAAAGAATCAATTCTCAAGAAATAATTTAACCATCCACAATTGGCGAATGCTTGCATTAACTGAGGATCCTGTATCAACTCCTCATGAGCCACAAGCTTGTGCCTCACCAATTGGCCACCCATGATCAAAAAACCTAAATAAAAACTCAAACTGATGTTGAAATCTTGCAAAAGACTCTTCTTCCTTACTGCACTTCCTTTTTCTTACCAAGAATAACAACTAGACATTTGCATAAAATAATTTTAATAACTACTTAAACTAAGTAGTTAGCTTGTTCTTAGGATATGGCTTCACAATTGTACTTTAGAAAGTACAATAACATAACTATTTTGGCAAACGTAAAATTTGGCACAGGAAAATTTTAAATTAGAATACCCTTGCCCCTACTTAGCATTCGACATGTGTCCTCACATGTGCAGGGTGATAATTTTAAAGCGTGCAATTATGGCTGACATATACATTACAATTAATGAATAAACAAAAAGAGTAAATTATGCGATAATGAAAAGATTTCACGTACCTTGAATTCAATTCTCGAGCATGCCATAAAGAACAACAGTGTATCATGAAATAATAGCTGAGAGATTGAATGCATGAATGAGGCGGAGTGGCAATATAGATGACGTGGCAGATAAAGGAATGAATGATGTGATAGATGAAAAAAATAGAGAAAAGTGTTTTTTTTTTTAAAAAAATTATTATGGGCGGTCAATGCAATACTTAAAGAGAAGCTGCAGGAAAAAGGCCTAAGCCTTTTGCTGCAAGAAGACCATTCAAAACAAACTTTTTCAGGAACTCTTCCTTTGATATCAGCTTATGATATAACCGTAGTCGGTATCCATTAACGAGCAATTTGAAACAGACTAGATCAATTGTGGCTAGTTGTACTGAACCGTTGTCAAACACATTCTCAACTTCATAGGGACCAAACCAGCGAGTGGTGAGTTTGCTTTGGTTTTCTTGATATCTGGAATCATATAGTAGAGCCCAGTCACCAGCAGAAAATTGCTTAGTTTTGATATGTTGATCGTGTCATTTCTTCCTTTGTTGTTGGACAAATTTTATATGTTGTAGGGCAGCTTTTCTCATTTCATCCAAAGCATTTAGTTGTAGGAAACATTCCTGCTGTGCTTCAAAAATGTCTATATTGAGTTTGAGAGCTGTCCTCAAAGTTTTATGTTCAAATTCAATAGGCAACATGGTTGTTTTCCCATAAAGCAGTTCAAAAGGTGTAAACCCAATTGTTGTCTTCCATGCAGTTCTATAGGCCCAGACTGCTTCATGAAGTCTACTGCTCCAATCTTTCCTATGGAGTTGCACTGTCTTTGTTAGGATTGCCTCTATTTCCTTGTTTGTAACCTCCGCCTAACCATTAGCTTGAGGGTGATAGGGGCTGGACTTCCTATGCTTGATTTTATAGTCATTCATTAGTGCAGTGATCAAATTGGATGTGAACTAAGCTCCCTGATCAGTTACAAGCTCTCTGGGAACTCCAAATCTAGTGAAAATTTGCTCATACATAAATTCAGCAACCTTGTTATCACAAGTATGAGTCATTGCCTTTACTTCAACCCACTTTGTTACATAATCCGTGTAAACTAGAATGTATGACTTACCATTGGATGGTGGATCAATTGGTCCAACAAAATTCATTCCCCATTTATCAAAAGGGGTGACTATTACCTGTGGATATAGTGACATTTCATCTGACCTGGTTGGTCTTCCCATATGTTGGCATCTGTCACATCTCCTTGTATAAGCTACAACATCCTTGTGTAATGTTGGCCAATAATATCCTGTTGTAAGAACTTTCATTGATGTTCTCTTGGCTGCAAAATGTCCCCCACATGGTTCATCATGGCAAGCATGCAAGATATCATAAGCCTCATCTTCTCTTACACATCTGCACATAACTTGATCAGGTCATGTGTAAAACAGACAATTTGCAATCCATGAAAAGTTAAAACTTTTCTCAATTAACAGTTTCTTTTCTTTTGGGGAGAAGTGAACTGGTATTATGCTTGCTGCTAGATAATTGACAATGTCTGCATACCATGGAGTGTGTGCAGCAATGGAAAACAAGTGTTCATCAGGGAACCTGTCATCAACGACTTCTTGTTCAGCAGGTGCAATTGTTTGAAGCCTTGATAAAAAAATCAGCCACAACATTAGCTCTTCTTGGTTTATCAATGATTGTAATGTCAAATTATTGCAACAATAGGAGCCATCTTGCCAACCTACCAGAGATGGCAGGCTTGTTCATCAGATACATGATTGCTGCATAGTCGGTGTGGACAAATATCTGATAACTTGTGATATAATGCCTAAATTTATTCAAAGCATACACTACTGCTAGTAACTCCTTTTTGATAACAATATAGTTTAGCTCAGGACCTTGAAGGTTTTTGCTGATAAAATAGATAGCATGCTCAATTGAATTTTCTTTTTGGGCTAAGAATGCTCCTATGCCAAAATCAGAAGCATCTGTGGATGTGAAAATGTAGAGTCATTTCAGACTTTGAAGAACAAGAGCTTTAGTAAGCAAGTCCTTTAACTGCAGGAAATATTTTTCACAGGCCTTAGTCTAGTCGAATGCAGAATCCCTAGTTAATAAGGCATGTAGTGGACTAGCAATTTTGCTGAAATCTTTTATAAACCTTCTATAATACCCTGCATGGCCAAGGAAGCTTCTGACATCTTTTGGTTTTACAGAAGTTTATAAATTCATAATAACTTCAATTTTAGCAGGGTCAACCTGAATTCCATCCTTAGAGAGATGATGGCCTGGAACAATACCTTCTTGCATCATCATAAAGTACTTTTCACTGTTAAGAGACAAATTTTGCTCTGTACACCTTTCCAATACTTTTTTTCTAAATTCACCAGTGCTTCTTCAAATGTAACCCTATAGGTAGTGAAGTCATCCATATAAATTTCCATACAGTCATGAGATATATCAGTAAAAATACTAATTACTGCTCTCTGAAATGTTGTTGGCACATTGCATAGACCAAAAGGCAAGACTGAGTAAGCAAATGTTCCCCATGGATAGGTAAAAGTGGTCTTATCTTGATCTTCAAGGGCAATTTTTATCTGATTGTATCCACTGTAGCCATTCAAGAAGGAGAAATAGCTTTTACCAGATAGTGAGTCTAGCACATGGTCTACAAACGGCAGTGGAAAGTGATATTTTTTAGTGGCAGTGTTCAACTCTCTATAATCTACACACACTCTCCATTTTTCACTTTTCTTAGAGATAATAACTAATGGAGAGATCCACTAACTATCAGAGATTGGGTAGATAAAACCAACATCAAGCAACTTTTGAAGCTCATTCTTAACTATTTCTCTGAGTGCTGGATTTATTCTTCTTTGAGGTTGCCTAACTGGTAAACAGTCTTCTTTGATATAGATCTTATGAGTACAAATTCGAGGATATATTCCTTTCATGTCACCATATTCCCATGCAAAAACTTTATGCTGATCTTGCAGCATTTTGAGTAGGACAACCTGTTGAGATTGTGACAGCTTGCTATTAATATTCAAACAGTGACATGGAGATAATTCTATCTGCTTAGTGAGATCACTCATAGAATCTACAGGTAATGTTTGTACCTCTTGTGGAAGCAAGTTATGAAAAATTATAGGAAATTTAGGCAGCAAACTCTCAAAATTTAGTTACTGCAGGAAACATTATAGATGATTGCTATTTGGATCAGCTGAACTACCCGTATTAGAGTTAGACTGTAAAATTTGAAAAAGCAAGGCATCCTCATTCTGAAGTTGTGATAATGGATTAGTTTGGAGCATTATTAATTGAACCAACGAATTGGCTTCTTCAGTTTCTTCCCCCATATCTGGCCAAACAGGTTGGGACAAATCTGGTTGAGGTCTAGCAGGCAGATACAAAGCCAATTTTTTTGTGGACTGTCCATTATAAATAGTCATATCTCTAGAACGACATCCTATAAAAGCATCAAAAGTTGCTAACCATGGTCTACCTAGGATAACAGGGTATCTTCTTAAAGTTTCCTTAGTAGATAATATTGTAAAATTAGCTGGATACTCCCAAGATTCAAGAGTGAAAATTACATCTTCCACCAATCCATCAGGTGTGACCGTGGAGCTATCAGCAAGCTACAAGACTGTACGTGTAGACCGAATGTTTAGGATGTTCAAGTTGTCCATAGTATGCTTGGTCATGACATTGATGGCAGCACCAAGGTCAATCAAAATATTTTTTACAATTTGGCCATTTATATGTATTTGAACTATAGGACTTCCAGGGTCAATGTACTTTAGAATGACTACATTTTCCAACATTATATCAGCCAATTTCCCTAAGACATGAATTGTTTGGGGATCATTTTTCTTTCATCCAGGTTTCTTCAAATAGGCCTCTTTAATGGCTTTTCCATAAATTAAAACATCTTTAATGGCCTAAAATAAAGGAATTTGAATTTGTACATTCTTTAGCTGATCCAGAATGTTAAAAGTGGGTTCTTCCAAGGATTTAGGTGCAGTATTTTGTAACCTCTGAGGAAAAGGTGGTTTGTCTAGACTTTGCAAAATAGGCTCCTTAGAAACTGTATTAGTTATAGGCATATTCTTAATAGGATCAGCAAATGCAGTAGGTTCTTCAGGGGAAGAATCTGGTATCTCAGTAATTAGAGGTGGTTGTAGAGTAAGGAGAGTGGTTCCAGACCTCAAATGGATATCATTAATGTTTAAGGCATAAGTCGGATATTGGTTGGCTTCAGCAAAATACATGGGCTACTGTGGTTGTTGTTGTTGCTTATTATTGGGATTTGGCAATGGCTAAGCAGGCATAGGCGTTTGTTTTGGAGGGCCAGTATTTGTGGCAGTTGCTACAGGAGGTGGCATGAGGGCCTGAGGTTGTGGCTGTGGAAGCTGCAGGAACCTAGGGGACTGGTTCTACCATTGCTGAGAACCTCTCAATTGAGGATTCTGCTGCCAATTACCTTGGGGTGGGGTCCATTGTCCTTATGGCTGTTGCCAACCTCCTTGAGGAGATTTCCATTGAGGGGTTTGATAGTTAGGTCAAGGTGGTTGAGATGTATTCCAAGGTGGTGGTAGTCTATATGTAGGTTGCCATTGATTATTATAGCTAGAATAAGGATTACCAAAAGTCAAAGGGTCTTGAGGCATACCTTGTCTTTGAGCCCATGGTCTCCTTTATGTAACAAAGAACACTTGATCATCATCACCTTCTACTGACTTGAAGTCAGTAAGTAATTTCTTAGCTTCTAAATTAGCCACCATCTTGCATCTGCAGTCACGTTTCTTCTGTTTATAATGTGGACAGAACTCGGCCAAGATTACTTCAGCTTCCTCATGTTTCTTCCGAGCTTGCATAGTGTCTAGTTGTGTAGCCATATTGTTAATGATATCCTGCTTGAAATCAGACAGCAAATTTGTTATCTCCATCCGGGAAACTCCACTAGAAGAAGACTTTCCCACTGTAGTGTGATGACCTCTACCCTTCTTCACATTTGCTTGGGAGTAATTGAGACATATCTTCGTGAGATCATTCCAAAATTCTTGAGTGATATCACCATCGCCCATCAAGTCTAAGACATCTATGCAGGTATCATTGATTCCCTTTAGAAAAAGTAATTTTTGAGATTCTTCATTAAGAGTATGGTTTGAATTCTTTTTCAGAGAAAACATGAATCTTGATATATAATCCTCCAGACTTTCATCTTCCTTCTGTTGAATTCGAAATATGTCATCACCTTTACTGCCACTCTTACAGTATTCCTTGTATTTCTCAAGAAATTTTGTTTGCATGGCTGGCCAACTATCGATAGCACCCCTTCCCAGACTCATAAATCATCTGAGAGCTCCCTCCTTCAAGGTAGCAGGAAACAATTTCAGTTTGTGAGCATCTAAAGTGTAGTCATAACTATGACAGAGGATATCAAACTCGAACAAGGTCTCTGGGTATTTTGTGACTAAGCCATAGAACTTGGGAAGTAATGAAGAAGGAATATTCTTAAGGTTGTCATTGTTTTGTTGAGGAGTAATGGGGAGTTCAAAAGCAGGAGGTCGATTCGATGGATTACATGCCATGTTCACCTAACCAAGTATAGGAGCAAATATATTTTCTTCAGGTTCTTCATCAAATGCGCCAAATAGCAAGTCAGCACACAGATCTTCAGCAAATGGGTCAGTATCTAAGTCTCCTTCGTCCTCAAATAGGCTAAAAGCTGGTTCAATTTTCTTGACAATGAATGGCAAGTTGGGGAGAAATCTTCCTTGAGCGTCTCTCCTTCTATGCATGCAATGAAAATGAATGGTATTTTAAAATATTTTGAAAAACTAACTAAACTACTACTAACTATGATATAGCAAGTTCTTAGATTGACACCATCCCCGACAACGACACTAAAAATGGTCACACCCACAAAAGGATATAAAAGTCATAGCAGAACTAAACCTAGGAATTGGACATTCCAATAGGCGACTAACATCTTCTCATGGTTGTTCATTTACTTTATCAAACCAGGGGACATACACTTGAAATGGAGTAGCACGGTATGTGCACTAAGAACTAGTTTCTAGTCACCATCTATAGAAAACAAATGCTTAAAAGAAGTGCAACACAAAGCTTTCTAACTCAAACACAACTCGACTAAAATAGAAATCATAATAGCTATTATTAAAGGACAAACTATGAACTGACCTTATGCTATAGAAACAGACACAAGGATGGATTCCTGATGCTGCATGAACAATACAAGGCTGAGTTTGCGTTAAAATCTACAGAAATAGATTCTAACTAGTAATCAACATGAAATAAATAGTTAACCACAACAACTTGCTACAAAATACTTACTAAATGGGCCCCCTTAGCAAGCATGAACTGGATTACACAAGAAGTTGACTCAAAGTTTCATCAAATTTTATTCATACTTAGAACCAGGATACATCGATTACTCTGTTTGAAAATAAAACTTAACACAGAACTCTATTGCTTATTCAACTTAATTTTAACATATATTGTTTCATCCTCGTTCACTCATGCAAGAGGAACGGTTATTTAAATGAAAAAGACAACTAACTAACTAACAGAGGGAGTCGTGATCATAAATACATTCTGAATCCGCAGAACAAATATTCATAAATGAAATTCCATCTACTTGATGCAACCCAGAGATAATATAGCATTACACACTCCCTAAATCAAAGGACCGTTTAAGCTCCTTCCCAAAGATTCGATCAAAGAGTTATTACTGGAACAACTTCTTCAACAGAGTCGAGATTCTTTGCACTTGATCAACTTCTGCTCCCTCCAACAACCTACAATAAATAATAGAGGCGAAGGAAAGCATACACACAAGTAACACGACATCCATTCATTAATCACACGTTAATCCTATTCCATTATCCAAAATCATAAGCATACATCAGCCATGCGGGAGGTCAAAAAGGTAATTAATAAAGTTGTCAAGCTACAGGAATATGGAATTCGTTGCTACAGGATACCACTCGAAAAGTCTTTAATCAACAGGTTTAAACAACTATTAATAACAAAAGTAAGAGTATCAAAAGTTTCAAACTATGAGCATATTTAAGGTTCATCAGAGGTAGTAGTCGATCACCTAGAAATCTACCCAGAGGTAAAGCTAGTAAGACAGAAACTAAGAAAGATGCATCTGCAGATTGCATTATTAGTCAAATTGGAATTGTAAAAACTCCTCGACGTTGGCTTCATATGACCCATTGATTATCTTGAATGGGTTTCTAACCTTGTACCTATTTCTAAGCCCACTAGGGGCATCCGTATCTGCACCGATTTCAGGGACCTAAACAAAGCATGCCCTAAGGATGATTTTCCTCTTCCCAATATAGACATGATTGTAGATCTAACAACATAGCACAAAATACTATCATTGATGGATGAATTTTTGGGGTACAATCAGATTATTATAGCTAAGGATGATCAACATAAGACAACTTTCACCTATCCATGGGGGACTTACTACTGGAACATGATGTCGTTTGGGCTAAAGAATGCTGGAGCTACATACCAAAGGGCTATGATGTTGATTTTTCATGACATGACCCACAAATATGTAGAGGATTATGTAGATGACATATTAGCCGAATCAAGGAAGCATCAAGACCAACTAGCAGCACTAGGATCTATCTTTGACAAATTAGAAGAATATAAGGTTAGACTCAACCCTAAGAAATGTGTCTTCAGGGTGCAAGTAGGAAAGCTCCTAGGGTATATTGTATCAATGAAGGGAATCGAGATAGACCTTGCAAAAGTCAAAGCAATTCTTGAAATGGAAGCTGAAGCAATTAAAGGGCTTGCAAGGAAGGCTCCAATCCATTCACAGATTCATAGCACAATTAGTAGATAAATTTGCCACATATTCTCATCTACTCCACAAGGGGTAGCATACAAATGGGATGAGAAATGCGATCAGGCATTCAATAAAATCAAGGAGTACTTGCTAACACCACTATTCCTCATGCCACCTATTCAAAACAAACCATTGATCTTGTACATATCAACAACAACAACACTTGGAGCTCTCCTAGCTCAACATGATGAAACAGGGAAGGAAAGAGCCATTTACTAATTAGTAGAACCATGGTGGGACATGAGTTAAACTATACGTTAGTTGAGAAATATTTCCTAGCGATAGTGTTTGTTGCACAAAAATTTAGGCACTACATGTTGGCTCATTAGATAAAGCTCATCGCTAAGATAAACCCCCTAAAGTATCTACTTTCTAAAGCAACGCTCGCAAGGTGAATGGATAACTGGGTCACGATCCTAACAGAATATGACATTGAATATGAGTGAAAAGCCATCAAGGGATAGGTAATTGTAGATCAACTAGCAGAGACACCTATATATGTAGAGAATCCATTAGTATCTGAATTTCCAAATGAGTCCATTTTTAGCCTTAATGCAACGAATCATTAGAAAGTATATTTTGATGGATCATATACACATGTATCAGAAGTAGGAGTCTTTTTCATCACACCATGAGGAGATTGCATCCCGAAGTCTCGTAAGCTATCTTTTTCGTCCACTAACAATATTGATGAGTACGAGGTCCTTGTCATATGACTTAGAATTGCAGTACAGTGGCAAATTATGGCACTTAAGGTCTATGGGGACTCACAACTCATCATCAATTAGGTTAATGATGAATACCAAACAAAGGATGACAAGCTTACCCCATATAAGAAATTGGTGGAGAGTCTTAAGGATTTCTTCGTCGACATAACATTTGAGCAAATACGTGGGAAAACAATAGAGCAACTGACGCTATGGCAACAATCAGATCATTACTAGATATCCCACGCAATGTTCATAAACATGAATTCTTGGCAGAGCAACTTCTCGTACCAGCTTTCGAGGTACCAGATTCTAATTTCGTGTGTGAAATCGTTAGTCTCGGTGATCCTTAGTACCATGAAATATACACCTACTCAAAAATAGGAGTCCTCCCCTCTGACATTACCCCAAACCTTAAGAGAACCTTTATTAAGAAGTCATCTCGTTTCGTTATATTAGGTGATACCCTTTACCGTAGAAGTATCGAGGGAACCCTCTTGCAATGCCTTAACCTTGAGGAAGCTTTGACTACTTTAATTGAGGTACACAAAGGTATTTGTGGTTCGCATTATAGTGGTATGACCTTGGCCAAGAAACTATTGAGGACTAGGTACTACTAGCCTACAATAGAGAAGGAAGCTCATGATTATGTCCAAAAATGTTTACAATGTCAACGGCATGGAAACCTCATCCATGCACTAGCTCAGGAGCTCCAATTGATTATAACACCTTGGCCCTTTTCAAAATGGGGGCTTGATCTCATTGGAAAAATCATACCCACCCCATCTAATGGACACAAGTTGATTATCACTGCCACAAAGTACTTCACAAAGTGGGTAAAAGCCATCCCCATGACCTATATCATAGGGAAGCAGATATCCAAATTCATCTTGAACTACCTCATTTGTCGTTACAATGTTCCACATGCCCTTATCTCATATAATGGGACACCTTTCAAAAACTAGGATGTTCAAGAGCTATGCCAAAAATTCAATATCCAACACTTCTCCACCCCATACTACCTCCAAGGTAACGACCAAGCTGAGGCTTCTAATAAAACCATCCTAAAGATCCTCAAGAAAATAGTCAATGAAGCTGGTCGTGATGGCACCTACAGTTAAATCCCGTCTTATGGGCCTACCAAATGAGTATCCACACACCTACAAGTGTAACACCTTTCTCCTTGGTCTACAAATCAGAAGCCATCCTTCCCATTGAGATTGAGCTCCCATCCTTAAGAATATCATTGTAAAATATAATTACTGATGAAGAATATCGGGTGTCATAGTTGAATGAGCTAGAACTACTGGATAAACGATGCATGGATGTTTTGAACCACCTACAGGTCTATTAGAACCATCTCAAAAAGAGCTATAATAAGAAGATTAAGAGTCATTCATTTCAAGTTGGAGAGATTGTATTAAAATAAAATTAGAAGAATGTACCAAATCCAGACAGCAAGGGGAAATTTGAACCCAACTGGTTGAGACCCTTCATCATCACAACAAGTTATAAATCAAGAGCATATCAACTATCTACACTCAAAAGTGAGCCTCTGCAGGAGCCCATCAATAGCTCTCATCTCAAAAAGTTTTATGCCTAAGCTTGCAAGGTGTAAATCCCAAAATCCAAAAAAATATAAAAATATAAAAATAAAAATCAAAAAAATGATTAAAAACAGTAAAGAAAAAAATTGTCCTCTAGTGAAAACCACTTCGGTGGCGCTTTGGGCAAGTACCTTCGTGGAAACCTCACAAATAGGCACCTTGTGTAAATAAAGCACTTTCCATCCACTATGATCTTTTCAGCTTGTTCTACATCATTCATCCATCACATTCCATTGATCCTTATGTCACCTTTCCACGTCCACATTATGGCTTGATCCTGTGTTTGTATCATGTTCAATCCTAGAACTACTTGGCACATTCCTAAGGTTAGTTTGTCCTACCTATATCTAAGCAGTCAATCACATCACACTGGGGGCATGTTATTATACCTGCATTGGATCAGATTCATGTATATTCTTGAAATCTTCCTTAAAATTAGAAAATCCAAAAACATTCAAAAAATAAGAAAATCCAAAAACATTAAAAAATTAGAAAATCTAAAAACATTCATAAAATTAGAAAACCCAAAAACATCCAAAACATGTCAAAAATCCAAAAATAGGTCAAAAAGTCAAAAAAAGTAAAAAAAAGAGAGAGTATGTATTAGTCAAACTATAGGTCTCTAAGCTTGAATATAGGAAAGGCCATCATTAATGTGCCCACAAGACACATTAGGTCAGTCCTTTAGGAGTCCGTCATAATAAATTGGCAATCCATTTTTCATTTCTCATCAATAAACGAGTTTGTGTCAATCGAACTATGGGTCTCTGAGCTTCAACGTAGGCAAGGCCATCATTGATGTGCCCCCGAGACACATTAGGTCATTCCTTTAGGAGTCCATCATAATAAACTGGCAATCCATTTGTTCATTTCTCATCAATAAACAAGTCTGTGTCAGTCGAACTACGTGGTCTCTGCGTGTATAACGTAGGCAAGGCTAATCTTTGATCAACCCCTGAGGCCCCTAGGACAAAACATCTTGAAAATACCAAAAACATCCTCAAAACATTTCAAAAATACCAAAAAAATTCAAAAAACCCAAAATCATCCATCCCGTTTCACGTTCATTCGCAATAAACATCCACTCACAATAAATCAGTCGTCACCTTCAACCTTTGGTAAAACAACCAGAAACAAGTTTAGCAAATTGAGAGTGAAAACTCAAACACCAAGGTCTCGAGTCTAGTTCAGTAGGTAAACAAGTTGGTTAACTCTTGGTATCAATAGCCCATCATCCTGTTAGCTCACAATCATCTAATAAAATTATGTCCTGGGATGCATCCTTCCTACAATGGACGTCAACATCAAATATCACTATAGTTTAGTCTTGGTTAGAGGTATGAAGAACATTGGATTGTTTGTGTACTTGATCTTTTCTTTTGATTTATCTTATTGTGCCCATTCCAGTGACCTCTCAATGATGTCTAATCAAAATGATTTAGAAAGAAAGGAATGAAGCATTGATCATTAGCTTTTGTCTGTTGTGCTTGTTGGATGTTCTTGTAATATAACTTGGTCATGCTTACTTTGTTTGGTTTGTAGGGAGGGTGTTTTGGATGTCTTGTTGACTATTATAGGGGAAGGTTTCACTTTTTTGTGTTTTGGTCCAAGATGTTTGAAATGTTTGAGGTACATCTGAATAAGGTTTTGCATGCAAGGTGTGAATAGGGATACTCCTATCTGATTGTCGAGTCAAAGTCCATTGCACTAGGTACAACATCATCCTTGTTTTCTATACCTTGATGCATTGTATTTGTGTGTGTTATCAAAAATAAGGAAAGTAAGCTCTTTACGTCCCCCAATCTCTGATAAGCAATTATATCATCACATCATCATCACCATATTTTGCATCATCTCAACTTAAGGGTTGATTCCTCTTTCTTCTGTCTTTTCCACTTGCTAATACTAACATGGTATCATGACATTCAGAAATAAATATATCTATACATGCATCCATCCTGCATCCACAAGCCGTTGACATACTACACATATCATCATAATAGAAAACATTATCCATCATGATATATATTGGTTATTCTAAGCATCTCATAAACCATACACTTGCATAAACATCCATTGCATAACCATATAAGCATTATCATAATCATCACATTTTTTGCATCATACATACATATATCACATATAAAAAAGATATTGAAAAGGAAGTTAAAAATATCATTGCATTGCATCCATCACATATCATCACATAATACATATTTGCATCCATCACATAAAAGTGCATCCATATAGATCCATGTGCACTCATACCATACATCAATAATATCACATTGCATCATAAACATAAAACATCATAACATAAAGCATGAACATTAGATGCATCCATGCATAACACAAAATAAAATAACCATCACATCATATAAGCACATCAAAGTCATCTCATGTATATATATCAAAAAAATTGAATGTCATGATACAATTAGAATCAGATATATAG
Source organism: Sequoia sempervirens (assembly GCA_007258455.2). NCBI lineage: Eukaryota > Viridiplantae > Streptophyta > Pinopsida > Cupressales > Cupressaceae > Sequoia > Sequoia sempervirens. Next base: position 98,371 of record VDFB02017233.1, read on the forward strand.
TATCATCATTGAATATACAAGAGGCTAATCAAAACTCAACTAATGAATGTATATACATCATAAATCAAGCTATACAATCAAAAAATGTGTAAGTTCACTATCAGTGCTTCAAGCTACCCTCACTCTGTCTATCCCAGTGATGGATGCCTCGACTTTGGTGATGAGACCTTGATGGTCTCCCTGATGTCCCTATGTGATGGGTCCTGCTAGGAGCAACTTGGTTGAGGTGGGAGAAATTTGGCTTCTATCGCTCATGTGCCACAACCCTATAGTACGATGCCTCCTACATTAATCAGTCGTACATCTCAACTAGGACTATGGCCTGTCCCTGTGCCTGCTGCACTGTAGCCTCTAGCTACTATCTTTGTCGTTGCTCCAAGGCCAATCTGAGATTGACATACTGTCTCATCTAGCGCTTCTGTGCTACCTCTTGTTGTGCTTGATCCCTCTGCTAGATTAGGGTCTTAATCTGAGCCTCGACCTACTGCAGCTACCCTGTCAAGACCTGTATCTGCACCTGCAGTGCCACTATATGTCTGTCCCTAGGATTGGGACCTCGTGGTGGTGGTCATGGTGCTTATTGGTGTGGTTGCTGAGGTGGCTATACTGGTGGCCTCTGACCAATGGGTGGCACCAGTGGTGGAATTTTTCCATCGTGCCTTGCACCTCTGCCCCATTTGTCTTGTACCTGATGACTTGGCTATTGAGGGACTTGTCCAATCTGGGGTCCTTTGACCCATCCTCTACTCGTTGCTAACACCACTACTAATGTCAGTCGAATCAAGGTGTGGGCCTGAAAGTATGCATCATATGTTGAAGTAGTGTCCGCATTTGCGAGACCATCAAAGTAAACCCATGAGATCATCACTAGTTGTTTGAAATTGTCGATGGTCCACTGGGAGGATCCTCTACCCCCATGTTGTCTCTTGAGTCCTTCGCACAAATATGGCTCTCTGTCCATCATTAGGTGCATCCTATACCTCTCTAAACTAGCGAGCAACCCTATTTGGGAGGTACTGCTCTATCATGTGATGCTCTCATCCTTGCAGGTATCTAGATTGCTGACAGTAGAAAAGTTGGGCATTGTCATCATGCCATCTATGAAAGCGGAGCCACAGTCTCCACCGAAACACTATCATCTCATCAATAACCCGCCTCTAGTGCAAGATTCCTATAATACCTGTGTAATGAAGGGCGGTCATCCCCCCATACCTATAAACCATAGGATCATCATGGTCTATTTGGACGTCTACAATGGTGGGCCTCAAAACGGCTATATGCTCATATACCCACACATGAAGAAGTGTGACTCTCACTCTAATGTTGTGGGACCCACAATACACGACCTAGTGCATATCATGAAATAGGGAGGCTAGGACGACTGGTCCCCAGGCATAGATGGTCATCTCCTCCATCATATGAGACCAAACGATCCCCCATCCAATGTTGCATCCTCTCGCTCTTCTGTTAGGAACAAGGATTCCCAAGATTAATGCTCCGACAAACTAGGTCAAATCAGGGGCAATCCCCTCATATTAGTGAAGGTTGATTTGACCACTTTCCACCTTGTACAAGTCAATGCCAAATAGCTAAAATATGGCATCACCTTTGGCCTCCACATCATATATGATCCTCTCACTGTGTATGGGGATTTGCGGGATCTGCCATATGTCCTCGAAGGTCATGATGGCCTCGTTGGTCAGTAAATGGAACGAGGAGGTCTTGCTACACCATCTCTCCACTAATGCAGTCATCATCACAAGGTGTGTCCTCACCCCGGGCATTTGAGCTACGTGTTCGAATCTGATCAAGTGAAGAAAGAACAACACATCATTCGTCAAGTGCCTCAATCGACGCAAAATTCAGCTCATGTGCTCATTCGAGTGGAGCACTGGCAGGACCTCCTGCATCTAAAATGCCCACAACGTCAAAATTTATCAACATGGCATGTTTTCAAAAATTAAAAATCCCCAAAAAGCAAAGGTGAGTTGGCTTTTGTAAAAGTGACACTGTCATTTTGCAAAAGAAATGCTAAAATCAATAGAGGTGCTATATGGTAAAGGCAAGTCAGGATTTTTTCTACAACTCTAAGACTCTCTAGTGTCGCGTGATGCTATTCTACAAATGCAGGTCGACATGCACAAAGGCAACACCAACCGTAACAATTGCGACACCCTAGAGGATCACTTTTGAACAACCTAATTGGACCCTAATAAATGCATCAAAATCACATAGAACGAGAAAAGTTTCGAAAGGCGTACTAGGGGTCCTGTGTCCTGAGGCCAATGGAACTCGTGAACCCAATCCATTTGATGTCTAGGAAGCACACGAGCCACCATTCTGTCAGCACCTTAGGGAAAAAAGTTAAGATTTCTAAAGGCTAGGAGTGCAAATGATTTGAAAATGACCCTCTTAACCCTATTTATGCAATCTTTTTGGGGTTTTTAGGGTATTTTATTAGGGTTTTTGAACCCATTTAATATGTTTTTTGCTGATTGACTTGTTTTTCTCATCGTAAGTTTGTTTTCACATCCTGTGGGCTATTTTCTACGTCTGTATCCTTGTTGAAACTTTTTCGCAAGATTGACTTAATTTTGTGATTTTCGCTCAATCTCTCGAGGGGGCAATATAGCAGCATAATTTTTTTAGCTAGGGCAATAGTGGGGCGTCCAAAAGATCAAGAATTTTTTGAATTTTGATCGTGGCAATGTTATTCTTTGAACAGATGCAGCAGGTACCTCGCTTCAAAGAGGGGAAAAATGTAGACACTGAAAAAGTCATGATTAATACTATGCATCTGATTCTGATTAACTAACACCATTTCTTCCTAAATCACTTAAAATTCATCAATTAATTAAATAATCAACATTATTTAGTTAAATTCAACAAATTCAACTATTAATCAAATGATTAATTTTATTGATTAATTCACCTTTCTTTAAACTAATTTTCATCATATTTAATTAAATCAAATCATTTTATTAAATCCCCTTAAATCCTCTCATTTGATTAAATCAATCAAATCAAATGCCACAAACTCCTAATCCATTTCAATTAATTAATTCTGAATTAATTAATCCTAGATCACCTTTCTAATCATCATTAATAATTCATCCATCTTTTAACTCCTTAAGAGTTAAATTAACCCATGGTCAACTAACCAGGTTTCACATGAAAATAATTTATATTAATTATCTAATTCCTCTATTTATCCTCGCAAAGGCATATTCCAAAGAATATTCCTCTCAACAACCTCTCATTCAATTTTTCTCCAAAGGTTTTCAAAAACCTTTCACATCCTCAATAACTCCTCTTACATTCATTCAATTCCTCTTACAACCTTTCAAATCCTTGACCATTCTCATTTATTTCTCTTCCATCCTCCTCCACTCACACATTTCCCAATATGTGCTCCACCTTCCTCCAATAGAATTGTGACACTTGACACATTCTTATTGGCTCCCGTTTTATCCCACATTCATCAAATCCTTTCATTCTTCAACCCTTGGCTTCTATAAATAAAAACATTCTCTTCACAATATGGATCCACAACTTCAAGCATTGTCACTATAGGCATTTCAATTCATAGTAATCCATCACTTTCATCATTTTTTGTCAAATTATCACCATTTGGAATCATTTTCACACTTGGATCATCAACAATCACCAAAGCATATCAAAGGGATTGGGAAATGGCTTCTTTCCACATCAAAGGAGCACCACTCCCCCTATGGGATGGAGGTTTATCTAGTTTTATTTAGATTGCATGCTATCCTTTGTTAGTTTGTTATTATTTTCATATTTTCTCTTGAATTTAGTTAAAAAATATCATAGGGAGTGTTTGATTTAGTTTCTAACATGTTTAACACTTGTTTGTTGATCCTTGTTAGTTGATTGCAGATTTGACACTCACAGGTTCTATGTGTACTCTTTTTGCAAGGGGGATTCAATGCGTCTGTAAGTTCCTCTATTTTCAACACTACTACCTTATAAGTTTTTACATCTATGTACCTATGTTGGACCTTATTCTATTACAAAGTATTTCTCAGCATTAGAAATGGACAAATTTAGACAATCTCTGATACTTCATTGCTGTTGGAAAATTTACATGCACACGCTACTTTTTGTTTGCATTGTTTTTCGATTTACTTTGATTCTTTTGTGCAACTGAAAACTCAATCTACTAGGACAATTTATTTCCATTGGATGTGAAGGAAAAAAGGAAAAATTTGTAAATTCCTATGCCTCTTGCAATGCCAATTTTTGCATTGTGTATTCGCTTCATCAAACTCTTACATAAGAGTGGAATCTGTATCTCACAATAACATTTGTGTCTATCATACTAGCAACGAAAAACAAAGTAGCTGTAAGTCACTACATATTTTTTCAGTGTTGATTTACAGTCTCATGCAACTCTACATTTTAGGCATAAATCTCTATGTTTCTTGTTTTCTTGTGAACTTGGATTCTAGTAATTATTATTGGCTTATGCTATCAGCTTTCAAGTTTGTCAGGCAAAGGAAGGTTTGCATTGTTTATTCATTTGCTTTGCCTGTTTCAAGGTGGGGGCAACAAAACAAACATTTGTAAGTTACTCTATCTTTTACACTCTTCTTCCCTGCATTATTTATTTATTTGGTTGCATTGTTTGATGGAAATGGAACCTATATCTGTTCACAGGCTTGATGTATTTTGTGCTTGAAGTGAAGAAGAACATGCTTGTAAGTTGCTCTATCCTTTATAGTGTCATTTTATACTTTTTTACATCTTTGCATTTTATGACTCCTTGCCTATTGTTTCTTGCTCTTTGCATCTAACACCTTACTATCTATTCCCCTCTCTTTTTGAACATTTGTATGAGTCACACCCTATTTTTGAATTAAAGGCTTAACACCAATATTCATTAAGGTCAACTTTTGTGCTGCCCACTATTACAAATGCAACAATTTTTTTCTCTTCACGCATGCATGCCAGCTGCATTTGAATCTATCAAACTCATTTCATCAACTCATAATGCTTTGTTGTTGCTTGTTTTTGTTGATGCCACTTGTTCTTGCAAGTATGTTTACTTTTCGTTACTACCTTGTCTTCATTTATTGTCAATGGGCTCAAGCATAGCTTGCACTATAAATTTTGGTGAAACTTCAAGCCCAAGAAATATTTGAACTCTGAACAATTCTTATTTTCGTCAAATAGATTGAAGTGTAGCTAGCTACTTCCATTCTTAATCATGTCTGTCATAGAAATTGACATTCATAAATTGTGGTGTTAAGACTCTAACTCAACAACAGACACTAATAGAGATTAACACACAAAATGGACACGAGTCTTTAACTCAAAAAGAGAGGCTAACCCATAAATGCACTTAAAAATAGAAAACACTAGGCATTAATTCATAAAAAGCAAAGATGCAAACAACCATGAAACGACACTGTAAAAGGTATAGCAACTTACAAATGCTTCATTTTTCCAATTCCAAAATGCTATACACGAACCCTCCCAAAAGATACCGATGCCATCCTCATCAAACAATTCGAGGTAAACAATACACAACTCAAAAATTAAAAGTGTAAAAGATACAAGAACTTACAAACACCATCTTTGTCGCTTCCAACATGGTAGATCTAAACCCTTTCAACAAACACAATTTTCATCCTCGCCAAAAAAAACTGAGCAAATGAACAAACAAGGAAAGTAATACTTTGCTCGACAGATTTATAACTTCACACCATAAGCTACCAATGAAATCTGCAGCTTAGTCTACTCACAATAAATGAAAACTCCCTAATAGTAAGTGAGATGTATAGCTTAATATTGGAAATGTTTCATGGATTTTTAATGTTCTTAGCTATAGCATACCATTGTGATAATGGGCTTATGCATATATAGTTCACCATTCTTGTTTAATGTTAGTAGACTATAATGCAATTGTCATTAATTGCTTATGGTATAAAGTTCAATGATTTGTAGTGTTTATTCATTTGATTAGATTGCCTAACAAGGATGACATCTCTATCTACTCACACAGTCTATATTTGTCATAGTTGAGAATGAGGGGAATTGGAAAGAAGTTGATCTACTTTTCCTTCCTTCCTAAACAATTTTCCAACTGACATAGAGACGTTTGATACAAATAAATACTTTTACCAACAACATTGCTACACACTAGCAACAACCCTCTTGCATGTCGTAACTCAAGTCTTGTGCAGAAAAGCAGCTGTTATCACTTAATTGTCAATGTCTCTTCTACTCTCTAGTCTATTGTTCCAATTCAGTCAAGACTATTACTTCCACATATACTAGTTGCATTCTCCATTCGACTTCCCATTTCTCTCTACCCATATATGCAGAGTAAATGATCCAATTCTCTCATTCTTCGTGTTCTCATTTGCTTAGCCACATTACATCTTTCATATCCAAAGCAAAAAGCAAGAGGTTTATAAGTTCCTATATCTTTTACACTGTCATTTTCCTATTGTTTACTCACTGCCTCAAATTGTTTGATGAGAGAGACATTTGTGTCTGTTAATAGGATCTACATCTCTGATATTGGAAACAAAGAAAGACTTGGTTGTAGTTTTCTATGTCTATCAAATCCATGTCTGTTGAGAAGGTTTGAATCTATGGTACTGGAACCCAAAAAGGAGCCATTTTTAAGTTCCTGTATCTTGCTTCTCTTTCATATTAATCAATTTCTCTTTCTAATATTTCAATGCATATTTTCTTTTAACTATTTCTTGCATGAACTAATCACTACTTTTAATCTCTCCATGCAGTTACCTAAATCAATAAAGTTTGAAAAGATAACTCAGTTGGTGGTCAACTATATTCATGCCACTATAATCACAATGAAATTATCATTTCCACATACATCAAATTGACTGATTCTATGTACATAAAACTATTTGGATATCTATAAATTATACATTTCATAACTCACTGTAATGTATCAAATACCATATTTTAAATTTGAACAATCCAATCAAGGATATTTTCCTTGTATTAGATAACTCTTATTGAACAAGTTTTTTGTTGCCACATATATTTTTAAATATAGCCATTCAAACAAAATTTATTTGACTTCATCTTATTCCTGTATAGTATCACATTCTCTTACATGTATTTATCATTTATCTTATCCCTTTACTTAAGCATTTTTCATTGTCTTCGCAAAGACTTAACACAATGGTGTCCTAGTCATCATTAAGAATGAAAGTAATATTCTCTCTGCATGCATGCATTGCAACTGCACTTGAATTTATTAAATGGAAATAAAAACTAGATCTAAGTAATTGAAAATTTTATGCGTATGAAATCATTCAATCCATGTCTATTGTATTGGAAGCAAAAAATGAGGCGTCTGTAACTTCGTAGGTCTTCTACAGTGTCGTTTTATAGTATTTTACAACTCTATATTTTATGGATTAATGCCTGTTGTTTGTTGTTGCTTGCATTTTCCACACACATGCATTGCAACTGTAGCTATATTTATTAAATGAAAATCAAAATTAACTCTAAATAATTGGAAAATGTTTGGGTATAAAACCATTTAATCTGTGTCTGCTGAAAATATTACCTTTTTAAGTTCATATCTCTCTTATACTCTCATTTTATTATTATTTTTACATCTTTACATTTTACGGGTTAATGTCTATTGTTTGTGATTGAATTATTAAAATCCAAAAAAAAATTGTTTTAACAAAATTGTGATAATGTATACATCTACCTATTATCTATGTATACACATATGTGCATGCATATTATGAACAATATACATAGATATATATAAGACACACACACACACACACACATATATATATATATCTATTATCTATAAATGTACTCTGATATGAACGTCACGAAAGGTGGGCTATTTTGATAAATTATCATTCTTTATTAGCATTTAATAATTTATAATTATCATTGTTGTGATTCATCAATTTTGGTTAATTTCTACTAGATTTTTAATGAGTTAATCTAATGATTATTTGTTCCAAATTATTAAAGTTTCTAAACTTTTGTGAAGCCACACTATCTATACGTGGCCATATTTGTTCTCAAGATCAGATTTGAGCTTCACATCACTAATTTGGGAAGCTTTGCTTTTACATGGCAAGTTTTTACCAATGCAAAATGATCAAAATGTGTTTTAATTTTATCTCCCACCGCTTCATGCCATTTCCACCGCCTTTCTTTTCACTATTTGAAGAGTTACCGCCATTAGTCTTGGGTCCGCAAGCTCTTTAGGACAAAAAAAGTGTGGCCGACATCTACACTAAAAAAACTTGATTCTGATCATTGATTTATGTTATGGAGAAAGTGATAATGAGCATCTCATTTCCATGTTAATACTACAATAAGTTATGTGTCTTTTCCTGCTCTTTGCTTCTGCATTCAAATTTACAATCTAATATTGACAATATTTTCTTTTGTTGTTGATATGTCCAACTATCTCTCATTCGATCTATCTACTGCACCCAGTTCACTCATGTCTGTTTGTATGTACATATGTATGTCTAAGTGTATATATATATTTATGTACATACTATCATTTCAAACTTACAAGATGAATCATATATCGAGCCCAAATATTTTTCTACTCAACATTCTGATTCCAAAGACAAATTGAAAAATGATCAATCAAGCTCTTCAGAACAAAAAATGGATTGCCAAGATCTATACTAACAAAATTTGATTTTGATCATTGACTTATGTTATGGACAAAGTGATAATGAGCATCTCATTCCCATGTTAATACTATAATACATTATGCGTCTTTTCTTGCTCCTTGCTTTCGCATTCAAATTTTTAATCTAATATTGACAATATTTTCTTTTGTCGTTGATATGCCCAACTATCCCTCATTCAATTTGTCTACTGTAACTAGTTTGCTCATGTCTATTTGTGCGTACATATGTATGTCTAAGTGTATATATATTTATGTATATGTATATATATAAACTTGTACACATGTCTATGCAATTACACATCCATACTATATACATATATGTATGCATTTATTCACACACACACACACACATATATACAGTGTATATATATACATAGTCAAAACCTTGTCTTTAAGCGCATAACTTTGAATACTAAGCTAATATTATTAATTTAAAAGACCCAAAAAAAACATTACAAAATTTTACTTTGCTATTCTCTATATATCTGTATATCATGTATAGATGCATCTATATACATCTGTACTATGGATACTATAGATACATATATAGTACATATAGATACATACATCTATTGTCTATAAATGCACTAAAACTGTATATGTATGTATATATCTGTGCACACACACACACACACATATGTAGCTATATATATACTTCTTTATATATATATTATATACACTCAGTCATAATCAACATCTCATTCCCACCACCACATTGCATTACATTATATAATATTTTTTATTGCCACTAATATGCTAAATTGTCTACCATGTAGTTTATCTATTCTAACCTGTTTGTTTAAAATCCACTAATGTCTTCATTTTATAACATGCAAAGATCTATCTATGTATTTATTTATGTTATATATGTTTGTACATATATATATATATATTAAAAATGTATATGTATGTATATATCTGTGCATACACATTTATGTATATGTATATGTATATGCATATATATGTAACTATATATATACTTCTTTATATATATTATATACACTCAATCATAATCAACATCTCATTCCTATCACCACATTGCATTACATTATATAATATTTTCTATTGCCACTAATATGTCAAATTGTCTACCATGTAGTTTATCTATTCTAACCTGTTTGTTTAAAATCCACCAATGTCTCCACTTTATAACATGCAAAGATCTATCTATGTATTTATCTATATATATATATATATATGAATGTAACTATGTATGTCTGGATGTGTATATATGTGTATATATATGTACATACATATATGTGTAAATATATAAATTTTTACAGGTATGTATGCCATTACACATACATACGATACACATATAACTATGCATATATACAAATAAACATACAAAAAATAGACATATTCTACCAGTTCACTAATCGGTATAAATTTCACACCATGATTTCTAATTAATAACTTTGTTTTCCAACCTCTAGGGGACAAGATCCAGACTTGACAAGTCCACTATGTATAACTTTCATTTCAGGGCCACGTTAACAAGTATCATTCCATATTAGCATCATTTTTTTCAACATGTTCAAAAAGGCCGAAATAAAATATGTGACCAATACTTCTGCATTCACATCATGGATAGTTCAACATTGACGCGACATCACATGATTGGTTTCTTTTTACAACAAAGAAATACATTTTCTTGAATTATGGATACTCTAGTCATAACTATTTGACATTATATAAACAATTGCTATTGCAACTATTAAAACATGCTCAACTGCTGCATTCTTTCTCCTTTTGCAAATATCAAAACTAAACCTTCTTCTCCATGGCAGGGACTCTAGCTCCTTCAGAGCTCTTGTTTTTTCATGTCGTTTTCTCTATCTCTTTCAATTTTTCGCAACTTTCTCTTAATGCTTAAAATAGTAATTAATACAGATTTACATCAAAACTTATCCAAACTTATCCAAACAACAATACATAAAATAGGTAATAAAAATAATATACCATAATCCAGAAATCATGCAATAATAGACATTGCTGCCCCTCTTTAATCTTTATGCTAGTAGAAATGATGTCATAATAAAAGCTTAAAAAAAAAACTTTTTAACTTTTCTTTACAGGTTTGTGGAGAACAATACGTATACACACCCTGCTTTTTTGGGTTGCGGGGTGTGGAGGACAACATGTACACAGCATCCTCTCTTTTATTTCCTATCAAAAGATCTTTGTTGTTGAAAAGCCATCATTTTTGACGGGCATCTTTCATGTGCCAAAATCCCACGTCACCAATTAAAAGGAAAATATGTGGATATTGTAATTACATGCGACACTAGGAAGTTTGGCCGCTTTATTGTCCACTAGAAATCTAAACACTAGTATATTCTTCTTAGTTGGCAAATTTAACTTCAACAGCTTTCTAACATCTAATTTATCAGGAAATCTCACTTCTGAAATAAAAAGCACGGGTGTCTTCGTTTACATTTTTGCATCGCATGACTATTATTTTATTTGCCAATTGTGCATATAGACATTGCAGTACTGCACAATCTTTTCTTGCCACAACAATTGTTTTTCTTTAAAGACGAGGGTTTTGAGAGTTCACTGGTTCGAATCCCTCAAAGATGTGGCGAAGGGTTGCACAGAAATTGTCTTCTTCTTATGCAGTTTCAAGCAAACGATCGAATCAAAATGGACGGATTTTTTCTAGATCGGCATCTTCAGAAGCCTCGTCGGTATGTGCATTTGAACCCTTGTTAATTATTTTTGCTGCACTTTTGAAATGCGTATGTTGATGACGTTAATTATTGTGCAGGTAGGAGGGCGTTCTTCTTACACGATCGTTGATCATACGTACGATGCAGTGGTTGTCGGGGCAGGAGGGGCTGGTTTAAGAGCTGCTATAGGGCTTTCCGAGCATGGATTTAACACGGCTTGCATTACCAAACTTTTTCCCACTCGATCGCACACCGTTGCAGCGCAGGTGCACCTCTTTTTTAAATTGTGTCTTCACCACCTTAAATATTTATTATACTTTCTTTTTCTTATGCAGCGAGGAACACTTAATTGTTTAGTAATTTCATATTTTTTGTTTAATAAGATATTTTAAATTTTTTATCGAATCTTGCAACAAATGATGGCCGACGAGAGTAGTCGCAGAGGGAATTACTATCATGTTCATATTCGTGGCCTGCGGGTGTAGATTGACCTAAATGTTTTGAACTGAAAGTAACGCGAAAATATTTGCATATAAATTTATATTAGGTCAGATTGTCCTAATTTCTTTTGAATGCGACGGAAATAATTTTTGATTCTCCAATTTTTTAAAGTTATTTTAATATTATCAAATTAAGCCACAAATGAAGAAAAAGCAATAATATTTCCGAGAAATCACATTAGGTTCATATGTGTGGTCTAATAGTTTAGGTTACCCTAAATATTTAAAACTGAAAGAAGTTAGTGTTGATTGTATTCTGTAAAGATGATGATTCAGTTTGTTTAAGGTTTTATTAGTGATACCAGGTTATACAAAAATTAAGGCAGAGTAAATATTTGCAGTGAATACCAAGATGATATTTATAGTTGTGCTCTGGTAGTTTAAAGTACAATAGAAATTTTGAACAGAGAGGAACCAGTTTTTTTCATACAAATTGGATGATTCAATTTGTTTAATTTTTTCAAATGATAGCGAATTATGCAAGAAATATGGGCAGAGGGAAAGTTATTGCGGAGAAAACAAAACTTATGTTTATATTCGTGCTTTAGTAGTTTAGATGCTCTATATTTCTTGAATTCGAAGATTTCCAGAATTGGAAGAAAGAAGTAAGCGCTCTTCATTTTTCTGGATTCTGAGTATTGATCCTTTCAGTCATTTTAAAGGTAATTTCAGTAAATTTGATTGAATTCTTAAAAAATGCTGTCAATTGCAAACTCTATTCTTGCAATAATATATAAAATAAGTTATAACTTTTGAACATTCTAACTATACTTAAAATCTTGTCTAGGTGCATTATACCTCACTAACACTTAAGAGTGTTTAGATTATATAATTAGAACATCGGTAACATCAAAAAGCATATGCAGGGTGGAATTAATGCAGCTTTGGGAAATATGACTGAAGATGATTGGAGGTGGCATATGTATGATACAGTAAAGGGAAGTGATTGGCTTGGTAAGTACTTTTTTTTCTTTCTAGATTCCTTCTCCTTCTTTATGCTAGCTTTGAATTTTGGGCAATGCTATTTACTCTGGGAGCTATGAACCCACTTTTAGATTAAAATCGAAATTCTTTCTACTTCTACCACTGGCTCCCACAGTATCTTGTACTTCCTCCATTTTTCTCACAATCTGGGCTTGAGGCATTACCTGCGAGGTTCAAATGGTGGACTTCATTGTTTTTGGGGTAGCACGTCATTACTGCACCTTGCACCCAAATTCTCTTTCTTTATGCGCTTAGATAAACTATAAAGTTGAATTTATTATGTCTGTTGTTCATTAAATTATCTCAAAGAGAAGCTTTGCATTACTATCCAACTTTTCATGATTTACAAGATAAATTTCTAGTTAAAACCATGAGATTGAAAGTGACATATGTTGCACTTGTGAATGCAGGTGATCAAGATGCTATTCAATATATGTGCAGGGAGGCTCCAAAGGCTGTTATTGAGCTGGAAAATTATGGACTGCCATTTTCAAGAACTGAAGATGGAAAGATCTACCAGCGTGCATTTGGAGGTCAAAGTCTAGATTTTGGAAAAGGTCTGTTTGGAGTTCTCTGTGAATGGATTTCAGCATATGTCAGTCTAGATAAACTGCATTGTTTTGCTTGTTGTCTTAATGCATCATTTATGTAAGTTTTGTATGTGTCCCTGTTTGATTTTAATCATATGAAATGGCTCCTGATGCAGGCGGACAAGCATATCGCTGTGCTTGTGCTGCAGACCGAACTGGACATGCTCTACTCCACACACTTTATGGTCAGGCAATGAAGCATAACACTCAGTTCTTTGTGGAATACTTTGCATTGGATCTTATCATGGATGATGATGGTAAGCCTTGTATTGATGTTACAATGAAAAAAATGCACCTAGCTCCATGTGCTACAAGAACTTGATCCATAAAGTAATTCATTCAGTGTGCCTTACATTTTTTTTTTTCAGTAGATTAAAATGATTTAATTTATACAACTTTGTTTGTTATTCTTGGGGTTTATTTTTATTATAAGAAACATGGTCCTGGAAATGTATCCCATAAACAAGACAACTAGCCTGAGCCATTTTAATCTATCAAATGATTTCCCAAAACATTAAACCAACATCATGTGAAGAAAGGATGCTTGCTGTGTATGGCATGAAAAAGGCTACAAGGTGATTCTGGGTACAAGGGGTTTGATTGGAGAATTCAGAGTATGTGCCCATACAGGGAATAACTGGACTTGCGGGACCTTCTTATGCAGACTTTACTGTGATCTTTTAACCTGTAGACTTGGAGGTTTGCAGAAAACTAACTTTAGAAAAGAGAGGTGTCACAAGCTTGCTCATCATGCCTGATAGGACAGAGGTCTTTGTGCATATCAATATGAACTAATCCACACCATAACATGACAACTTAAGAACCTTGGAAAGTCTCTTGTATGGCTGATAATTCTGTTGTCTTTTGCATGCTTAGGGACAAAGTCAAGGTTTAAATACTGTAAATTTGAGAAATAGAGAAAAATCTTTGTGCAACAATCATATAACTCTGTAAAAGTTAAACGGTCCTTGCTGCTAACGAGGACATTGCTCATTTGTAATCCATGAACATGGTGTCTAGAGAAGCCGGGAAGTCTTGAGGAATTCCACAAACAGTGATCCTCATCCCATTATTTGACATCCACAGGGAGTGTTGAAAGTCGCAAGTGAGCTCAAAATGACATTGCATAATTGAAGAGAAGCTCCCATATGACAATTCATTTCTTCCTGCTCTAACCTGCCATTTTCTATTATTGGCCAAGGATTGTAAACAAGATGTACTATACATTGTTGGTATGTACATTGCCTTAGCAATTCAAATTTATTTCAAAAGCTTATTTTTAAAGTGAAATTTTATAAGGGGGTCACATAAGCCATATTGTGAAGCAAAATATCTCACTCCAAAGCCAAGCCTCCAGTACTTGCTATCAATCATCTATTATATGAATAATGGATTTAAATTTCTGAAACATTTGATAGATAGGGTATAGAGCAAAGGGAGTAGCTTCGTGTGGCGTAGAGGAAAAATACTGTCCATGAAAAATGTACTTTTTATGCTCAATTCTTATTTGGTACTTTGACAATTGATATGAATCGATTGCTTTTATTTGATTTTTTAGTTAATTAGTTCAATTTTTCAAACATTGAGTGCTAATCCCCAAGAGTCTAAAACTGTTAACAACTTGTGGTATATTGATTCTTTTTAAACTCTTTCATGTGTTTTCTTGTATTTTTGATGAAGTGTTTATGTTTCACATTGTTGTTTGTTGGCCATAGGTGCATGTCGAGGGGTGCTTGCTTTAAACATGGAAGATGGCACAATACATCGTTTTCGTGCCCATTCCACAATTTTAGCCACAGGCGTAAGGAGTTGGTTAATGGATCGATCTTGTAAATGAGAGCTACTGAAGTATTAATTTCTTTAATGCCACTCAAAATTCATTCTTGTGCCTGCATAATTTTGTATATTGCAATTCATGCAGGGCTATGGCCGAACTTATTTCTCTGCAACGTCAGCTCATACATGTACTGGAGATGGAAATGGTATGGTTGCACGTGCTGGGCTGCCTTTACAGGTCATTATCATTGAATTCTGATTTCGATAAATGTTTATTACTGAATTCACATTATCTTGTTATGCTCATGGTGTTCTTCTTTTGTTTAGGATCTTGAATTTGTCCAGTTCCATCCTACAGGCATATATGGTGCAGGTTGTCTTATTACTGAAGGTACAAACCTACTCATACAAGTCAATTGGTTTGCAGGCTTCATTCGTGTTTACTTAAACATGTTAGCCCATTAAATGTCAAAATTATTTTCCTTATAGCTTAATATTCTGGCTTGTGTAGTTTTTCTTGCTTGCTAAATCCTGGGTGCTGTTATGGGTTGCCTTTAATGTTATGTGGCTTATGCTTGTGTCACATTCTTAAGATTTTTATAAGATCTGGCATTACGGTCTGCCTTATTGTGGCAGATGGATTTGAATTAGGATGATGCTCTTACGAGTTTCTCCCATTACAATGACACCACAACCCATTGGATGCCTTTATAAATTCCAAGCTTCTCACATTACCACTCTCTTGTCTACCTTCAGCAGTTCTGTAATCTAAGTGTAAGTGGAGTTTCTATGCAGAATCAACTGCCCTCAGTTGGATTGCCCAGCTTGCCCCCCTAGCTTTGGGCTTTCTCCAATAAACATTCTCAGACTTTACATTGGGACTGCTAATGTGATTGACGCTATTACGTCCAATGTGTCCTGGAATACTGTTGGTTTTTTTGCTCCCTTACTTGATGGTGTTTATTGGCTTGGCCAGGTCCTTCCCTCACATGTTTTTAAATACTCGTGTGGGGTTACCTTTGGCTTTTTCTCTGTTTCTTTTCCTCCTTTTCTTGTTTTATTGTTTTTGCTTTTAATATAGAGTCCCCTTTTTTGCTCTAGTTCTTGGCTATTGTAGCTGTTGTACATTCAGGTTCCTTTAATCCATTCTTGGTCACACATTGATATTAATATAATTTCTTTCTTCTGGAAAATTATTGGAAACGATAACTTGTTTTGGTAGTGGTAATTCATGCTCTTTATTGCTATAATATCTACAACAAATGAGGATCCAAGTTTTAAAGGTTTGAAAAAAATTAGAAATTGAAGGCAGTATTCATTACTTCTATGTTGAATTGTGTGCCACTAAGAGAATATGCTATTCTGATGATAAATGGGATTGGATGATTCTTGTGCAGTATTTAATATATGGTTTTGACTGGTCAAAAATTCAGGTTCACGTGGTGAAGGAGGGATTTTACGTAATAGTGAAGGTGAGAGATTTATGGAGAGATATGCTCCAACTGCCAAGGATCTGGCCTCTAGAGATGTTGTGTCCAGATCCATGACCATGGAAATTCGCGAAGGCCGTGGTGTTGGTATGTTTACACATATATTTGTTGCTCTACTTGACTAAAACCAAAAGATCCTTTAGATGTATGAACAATTTAGCTCCTATCAAGGTTTTTGATGACGTGTTTCTTGTCATATAAGTCACTCTTAGGTGCTAATCTAATCTTAAAATCTCCAAGCAAGATTTCTCATTACATATCGAGAAACATTCCTGTAGAAGTCAAAACTTCCCTGTGTGTTGTTTGTATATTGATATTTCTGTTGTTGATAGCTTTTACATTTTCTTAAATCACTCCTAGTTGCTAATTTCATGTCTTGTTGTAGGACCCTTGAAGGACCACATATATCTCCATTTAAATCACCTACCCCCAGAGGTCTTGAAAGAGAGGCTTCCTGGCATCTCAGAAACTGCAGCAATCTTTGCCGGAGTTGATGTTACAAAGGAGCCAATACCTGTCCTGCCAACTGTCCACTATAATATGGGTGGCATACCAACAAATCACCTTGGCGAGGTAATAATGGATATCAAAGAAAGCTTATATTAACTCAAATAGCTACAGACAACCATTCTCTTTCTGTTATGGGGAAGCTTGACTTGTGAAAACAAGCATTAATATGTATATGCATTTGGGGTGAAATATTTTCTCTGTGATTAGCTTAAAGTAAATATTGTTACATCAATTTGTGTTGGTTAAATTTCTGATATGCAGGTATTGCATGTCAAAGGAGATAACCCAGATTTTGTGGTACCTGGACTAATGGCTGCTGGAGAGGCAGCATGTGCATCAGTTCATGGTGCTAATCGACTCGGTGCAAACTCCCTTCTCGACATTGTTGTCTTTGGTCGAGCTTGTGCCAACACAGTGGCTGATCTATATAAACCTGGTATGTTGTTGGCATTTCTGTTTATAAGGCTTGGCATGGGTTAACAGTTTTTGCTACAAGATTTTGCTGATAGATTCTAGGCATCTGTAGTTCCTGAAGATATTGTTTTGTACACCTATTTCTGGAGGTGCATGATAAGGCAAATTTAATTGTATTGAGATACAATAATTTTCTGTTTCATCTTGCATTATCCAAATTCTAGCTTTATCTCAGAGCATTTGATTGCTTGGTTTTAATATTTTTATAATTCCTGATATTCAAAAACATTGCTACAGAAAATTTACGGTATGGAACTTCAATCTTTTTTGGATTGTTTGTCTTACATAGATACTGCCACTATTTCAGTTCTTTTCAAACTTATGAAAAATTGGATGTACACTTTTCCAAAATATTAGGGAGGGCTTGGCTCAACCCTGTTAAGAAAACAATGAATTGAAAATGTGTGGTTTGCATTCATTGCAACCCTCTTTAATCACTGGGGATATCTGATGGTTAGTCTTATTGTAAGTCTTGTAGTTATGATGAGTGATATTCATGAAGCAAACCTCCCATGTATACCCCCTTTATGGTCATTGACATCATTACTATGCCAATAGTTGAACATAGCTCGCTAGTGACTCTTACACCTGCCTTGTTACCAGCAGGCACAGAGACCTTCGAGCATCTCACCATAAATGACCGGAGATGCATTCAAGTTTTTCCATCCTAGGAAAGCCTACATACAGAAGAGTGCCTTATATCATGCCAAGTAGACCTTTATTAGTCCACAAGATTACATGGGTTTTGTGCTGTATTGAGTATGCTTAGGGTGTGGCCTCAAGCCATGTTTTCTCTAATTGAAAATTTGAAGCTCATATGTACAAATAACTAAATCATTATCCCAAAAGGCAATAGATTAAGGGTCATTGTATGCATATAACTATTGACAACAACTTCATCTTGTATAATGATGTTAGTCACTGTAAGTGTGTGTGTTTATCTCAATTAAATTGGCATAATATATGCCTAAAATAGCAAATAAATGAAATGTATTCCTTCTTGGGATGAGATTCTGATAGCAATGCAACTTCGATGAAGAATGATGGAAGTTTCTTGCAGATTTCAGAAATTGACCCTGAGAGTTTTATTGACTAGTATAAATTAATGAGGAGGATTTCACACTTGGCAGAAACTAGCCCCAGGCGAAGCCTCTTTCATTGAGGCGAAGTAATGTGTTCATCTCTTACAAAACTATAAGTATGTATCTAACTTATAAACCACAGTAAGTGAAAATCCCTAACTTTCAGCAGAGATACAAGCATAATTGCAGTTATAAAGTGTAATTAGACCTTATCACTTAGGTTGCTCTCCATCTACTACCTCACCATCTAAGTTGTTCAGCTTTACAATCCTTAAAAGTGCGATATATGAGGAGAGATGGAAACAATGATAAATTTAAAAAAATGAGTTAATGTGTGTACTTATGCCTTTATCTTGTCAATGGATTCCTAGGCTTATCTTTATTGCTAACTCATTGAAGATTAACTCTAGTCATTTCAGTTTGTTTTGTTTCCCCTGCTACACATTTTGATTTAGATTAAATAGGCAAGACTCATAGTCAGGTTGTTGGCATTGGTGGGTCGACTGACAAGAGCAAGCAACTCTTCCACACTTCTGACTTTGTAGGACCAAGGAGAGTATTCCTAGTGATCTTGATAGGACAATTAAAGGGAAATGAAGAACAGACTAGGTCACACGGCTTAGCCACACCCTTTGTGTAAGGATATCCCAATTATTTGTCACTAAATACCTCTTACACTGGCTTACTGGTTTTGTAGATCTAAAGACCTCTTTTACAGTAGACCAGGTTACACATGCAACTAAAAGATGTGAAACTGATTCATATCCCCTAAATCAATCACCTTATGCTTTCCATTCTTCATGTGCAACCTGGGAATACAACCATGCATAATTCTTTGAAAATATATTAGACATGAGCTCTCATAAAATTTGGCACAAGTTTGTATTAGTGAATCATGCAGACTGGTGGGACCTAATCTACACTAATTTATTAAAATAAAATTTGATCATTTACTCATTTGCAGATAGAGTCAAGGTCTGAAGAAACATGTAAACACCCTTGCAAATCTGAAACAAAGAACTAACACTACATCTAGCTTCTCATATTTCAGCTCAATATAATGCACAAATTTAAGAAACTTCAGATAACCAAACATTCATTAACCATCCATAATTGCTCAAAGAAATCCCATATGCTATTCTGAAAGGACACTTCAAAGACTTTGAAAAGGTTTCCTACCACGATAGTCAACTAATCAAAAAGAACAAGTTGGCAAATATAAGCCTGGAGACATATATACATCCCTTGAAACTCCCAATCAATTATAGACATCCGGATCACCGAGAGGAATCCATGATAACACCTCCATATTTTACAAAACAGGGAATGACATAGAAACTGCATACTTGATATACATCATTTGATCACCCTACAATACACTATAGGCTGCCTTGGACAAATTTGGTCAAAAGATTTATGTTTGGCTTAGAGACCAGCCTTTTTCTCCTAAGAGAAACTTATATATATCATAGTTTGCAGACTTGGACTCACTGAGTATTCGGCGAGCCCAAAATTTTTGAATCATCAAAAAGTTGGAACTTAAAAAAACTTTAATTTCTTGAAAAACACAATTATTTTGCAAAATTCAATTACAAAATGTATATCAAATGAGTCTGAAAAACCACGAGGAAGTGTTTTCTATTAGATTTGATTATTGAATACATATGGATTACAAAATTGCATCATCTTGTAGAGCCATATACAATAGCTAGCAGCTAACTGATAACTATTATGAATTTTTGATGATTGTCTTTGAGAATCATCATCATAAATTACATATCTAGGCAAGTACAACATTAAAAGTTTTTACAATTTCTGTTTCCTTGTTCTAGCGAAAAGTTGGACAATAAAGGGTATAGTCCTCACATTCAATCATTGCTCCTTGCTTGGTCTAGAAGATTGTGCTCGTGGCTCCAACTTGCTGCTAGGTGGCAATGACTTTTCTGCCACATCAATGTCATCCATTGACAATCCAATCTCCCTTACTTCCATTGTAGCCACATTCTCCATAGCTCACCTCTCAAAATAAACAATCTCATCCTCTATAAACAAGGAGGGTTCATCATCCGGCATGGCCTAGTCATTGTAGGGATCAATCTTATTTGAATCAATAGGCTGCTTTGATTTGTCCTCCACCTTTCTTGTGTGAAGCTGAAGGTTGTATTGCACAAAATAGGTCATTGAGGTGTTGTTGAGTCAACTTATTACGCTTCTTCATGTGAATGGCCTCAAACAAACTCCAATTGTGCTCATAGCTAGAAGCACTAAGACAAAATTTAGAGGGCTAACCTTTGGAGATTTGGGGTATTTCCACCCCAAGCTTCCCATCAAAACCTCCAAATAAGATATTCAAGAGTTCATAAATAAACAATATTTTGTTAATAATTGTAATTTATAACTTGCAAGATATAAGATTTCACTTTTTCTTACTTGGTGTTTGGGTGGATCTTCCTCATATAGCTAATTATGAAGAAAAGAGCCCACCCCTAGCTTGCTTATAATTCTACAACTCAGAAATGATGAGGTCTCTCACCTCAACCTCACAAGTGTCATCCTCCCAATGCATGTGGAGAGGCCCTCCATAACCTCCCCATTAGCATTCTTGAAGCTATTAGAGAAGAAAACCTTGGGATTGAGTTAGTACTCTATTGCATGAATGGGTTAGTGGAGTTGATTGTTCCATCCTTGATCAATGATCTCCCAAATAGGGGCAAATCTACTTGCATCCCCCCTAAAATAGTTTTGGATGGCCTCTTTGGCCTTATCCATGGCCTCATAAATGTATCCCATTGGGTTTTTCTCCCCATCCACCAAGTGCTAAACCCTTACCAATGGCTTCATTACCTACAAAGTTCAAAGTATAAACAAATTTAAGTTACAACTTAATCAAACTAAATATTTTTAAAGTTCAAAAATAAAGTATCCAATTTGAAATTTAAATTGAAGTTTGAAGTTACCTTGACAATCTTCAAAGTTCTCTTTGTAAAGACATCATCAAAAACTGCTTTTTCTATTCTCTCTCCATCAGCCTTCCTTGAATAAGTAGAGTTTATCCATGCTTGACTCACAAATATCTGTTTTAAGCGGGTCAATAAATTATAAATACTTTGCAATGTTAGAAAATTAGTTGTAAACCTTGTGGTAGTTGATCGCACAAACTCTTTCCCCTTAATGTAATTTCTCATCAAGCTAAGAACCCATGGGTGATTATAAATATATATTATTATATTTCTTGCATACGGTCGGTTTCACCCAATCAATTTTGCCTATGTCCACCAAATGAAGGTCAAGGCAATGGGCTGCACAATAGGTCCAAAAGAGTGTTGGATGCTTGTCTTGAAGCAATCTTCCATTTGTCGCATATGCCATTGCATTGTCAATAACAACTTGCACAACATTTTGTTTGCCCACCTTTAAAACAACCTCCTCCAACATCAAGCTCAGAGTTTCTCCATTCTTTATTTTGTTGGAGGCTTTAGTTGACTTAAAGAAACAACTCACCATTTGAAGCCACTAAAAAATTGATGAGAGAGTGGTTCTTTCCATTTATCCATCTATCATGCAAACTTTCATCACTACTTTTGATTTTCCATTTGCATCTACAATAGCATCTTGGAACAACCTGTGACATAACTCTTTTGAAGAGGGTCCTTGAAACTATCAATGTTTTCACGGAATACTCCCAATATGGACTCCTTGCCACATTGAAGGGAAGGTTGTTGCAATTCCAAAAAATTGTGCATGCCTTGTGTACTTCTTTGTGTGCCTTCCTGTTCCACCTTGTAGCTTCCCATGATGGTTGTGCTCCATGTACGTTTCTAGGCACAAAAAAGCCTAGGACTAATCTTTACTTGAGTTGGATGAGGTGGATGTGCCATGTATGTATGGACCACGAATAGATCCCACAATGCTTATCATATCTACATTGGGTTTGTTAGTTTTAGTGATCAGATTAAATGCACAGAAAATTAATTCAAAATCAGACACAATAACACAGCAGATACCCTGGGAAAACCCTCCTCTTGAGGGAGAAAAACCCAGCAACAATATATCACTTATATATTGAATCTCAACAATGAAAATCTCCTTTTACAATAGGCCAATATGAAGGCCAATATGAGCACCAAAGAAGGATGCAACTCAGCCAATTCAAGATAACAATTCGCTGATACAGAATACAGCCACAATAGATATCGAACTGCCTTGAAGACTTCACACTTGATGAAGGATAATCAATAACCATTCTGAAACTAATAACTCGAACTTCTGCTCTTGACTTGAACTCGCATATGAAGAACATGAACTGAATAATGAATGATTACAAAGAAGTGAAACATCGAATATATATACAACATTTGAGAGAGGACGTGCCTCTTCAAATGTTCTCAAGTCGGCCTTCACCAAGAGTCGGCCACCAATAATAAATGACGCCTTTGTATGGAAGATCGTGCCTAGTAAAATCGTGTCTCATGGAGTATGAAGTTGACTTTAAGAAATTACATCTTCATGGAAGTCGGCCTCAATAAACAAATCATAATCCTTCTTAACAAATGAAGTCGGCCTTAAATAAATTGCATCTTCTTAAGAATACGTGCTTCTTCATTAAATTGTAACATATATGTTAATTAGATAGTCAAAGACTATCATCTAATTTATTCAAATATGTAAGGTAGATCGGCTAGAAGTAAAGACCGACGCTGGTATGAACATCAACACTCCCTCTCAGCTAGGGAGAGTACTTCTAGCTGCACAAGACATATCACCTCAACGTGATGTCTACCACGATGGCTACAACCAAATGTGGAAAGGAAGAATATCACCTCATCGTGATATGAGATATCACTTCAACATGATATCAACCATAATGGCTACAACCATACTATGGTGTGTACAAGTGTTCATCACTTGCGTGATGTTGTCACCTCAACATGACTTTTCACCATGGGTCTCCCAGAGGGTGAAACACGAGTACAACAAAATCATCACAAATTCTCTCACGTGATGTTGTCATGGAGTCACACACATGACATCCACCATGACTCTCTCAAAGGGTGGAAAACAAGGGCTTTCACCTCAAATCTCAAGGAGAAATGCATTAACAAGGGATTTCACCTCGAACTTCTCTCCACAGAGAAGAACTCATTATAGGCTATCATTGATACTGAGTCTCTTTCTCAGTTAAGGCTGGATTCTCCACCATACCAAGCTTATCTCGAAAGTACACAAACTTTATTCTGGAGAGAGGCTTGGTGAGAATATCTAAATGCACTCATCGATCTTTGATATGCTTCAACTAACTATAGCCTTCCTCAATACCACATATCTCTAATATAGTGGTATTTATCTCAACATGTAGTTACATCATGAAACACGCGTTTAATGAGCTTCTGCTCTGATTATCTATTATTGAATGATAGTAGGCTCCATTGATTGTCAAACAATCACGCAAGACTTCTACAATATCTTGCTTCGAGTTGCCATACAATTTGCCAATACTCTTGCCTCTGCATGCTCAATGCTACAAAGGCGCTTCTGTTTGCACCGGGATATCATAGCGGAACCCAAATTGAGCAACAACGGAGGTACTCTTCCAGTCTGGCAACACATCACCGCCCAATCGGTCGGTATAACCATGCGGTAGCCAAGTCGAAGCGTCCCCGAAGAATATCTCAACCCATATCCAGCGACCATACAGTATCTCGGGATATGTTCATTGCAACAAGATGTATCATCTCGGTTCACACATGAATTGACTAAGTGCACTCACGGCTGTAAATATGGTCTAGTGTAACTAGATACATCAAGGACCCAATCGGTATGCATCGTTGTAGGATCCACCAAGTCTGAACCGTACACGATATCCTTCAATTTATAGGTTGATGCGCATAGGTGTAGACATGGGTTCAAACCATCATACAAACCTCTTAAGTACATCAATGGTGCTTCCCTTCATTCGAGAATCATCTCATGCGGTTTACGCGGACTTCTAAGCCAAGGAAGTAATGCATGAGCCCAGGTCCATCTCAAATTAGGTAACTCTTTCTTACATTTGATAATCAAGTGTTGTTCTCCAGTAAGTATCAAATCATCAACATATAAAACCAAAATCAATGCTTCACCATCAATTACCTTAAATTATAGATTAGAGTCAACATCATTCTTCAAGAAGCCCAAGCTTGATAGGTAATGATCAATTCTTTCATACCATGCACAAGGAGCCTACTTAAGACCATACAAGGCCTTCTTCATCTTGCAAACATGAGACTCCTTCCCATGTACCTTGAACCCATCAGGTTTTCGTCAAGCTTCTTCTCGATCCACCATTTGAAAAAGGCTGTCTTCACATCATCGATGAATCTTCCATCCTCTAGATGCAGCAATGGCAATGATGGTCCTGACAAAAGTGCAGCGAGCAACAGGAGCAAATGTTTCTTCATAATCAACTCCCTCTTTCTGTGAAAAACCACGAGCCACAAATCTTGCCTTGTACTTCTCTATGCTCCCATCGGTATGCTTGTCTTGAAGCCATTTCAAAGATACCACAAATTTTCCTTGGATGGAACAATGTCTGACATCATTCTTGAGAATTGATTCGTACTCCTCTGTCATAGCATCTTTCCAAACCTGTTGATTTGAAGCTTCTTCCACACTAGAAGGCTTAGACTCAATAATCTGACTCATCAAGGCAACATAACTGGAGAACTTATGTGGCCTTTTACTTTCTCTGAATGTCCCTCTGGGAGCTGCAAACCTTTCAGCCTCTTGCATAGTTTGTCAAGCCCAAAGAGGTCTCTTTCTTCTAATCACAATATCGGTAGGCCCATCAGTAGGTTCCAAGGGCTCAACTGGATCAACATCTTCCTTCGGTTCTGAAGTCTCCCTCTGAATCTCAGGAGTATGGTCAACTTCCATATCTTGAGGAGGCTCATCATAGTCAATCTCCACATGAGTTCCCTTGGATCTTCTAAATGCAACATCTTCCTTGAATGTGACATCTCTACTGATTTCAATCAACTTCTGACCTGACTAACCTTGGGCTTCCAAAGACATAGACAGGACATCCAAAGATCCTCAAATGACTAACTTTGGGCTTCTTCCCTATAAAGGCTTCTTCCGGAGTCATATTCTCCAAGACCTTGTGAGGACTTCTATTCTGAATATATACAACAGTCCTAGAAGCTTCTGCCCATAAGAAGGTTTGTAGATCCTGGTCATGGATCATGGCTTTTGCTGCTTCCACAATCGTCCTGTTCTTTCTCTCTGCAACACCATTCTGCTGAGGATTATAGGGGACACAGAACTCCCTCTTAATCCCAGCATCAACATAGAAATTTCGAAAGCTACCAGAGGTGTATTCTCCTCCATTATCAGATCTGAGGATCTTGATTCTTTTACCGGAAAGATTCTCTACAAGAGCTTTGAACTTCTTGAACCTTTCTAACACTTCCTTAGACTCTTTAGTTTTCAAAAAATAAATCCAAGTCTTTCTAGAGTGATCATCAATGAAAAGAACATAATACAAGAAACCACTCGAAGAAGGAACAAACATAGGTCCACATAAATCAGAATGAATAAGGTCTAAAATACACTTAGATCTACTTTCTCTACTGTGGAAAGGGGCTTTTGAATTCTTACCCATAACACATCCTTTGCAAGTTCCTTCATGCTCTTGATTGAACTTGGGAAGTCCCGTGACCATCTTCTCCATGATAGGTAAGGCTCGGAAGTGGAGGTGTGCCAATCTTCGATGCCACAGATCACATAGGCTTGAAGAATCATGAACTAATGCTTGTAGAGGACGCGTACATAGGCTATAGAGGCTTTCATGTCTAACACCAATTACTTGAGTATCCTTGAAACTGGAATTTTCCATTCACACAAGAACTTTGCCTTTGGAGAAGGCAACTTGATATCCTTCATCTTCTAGAGCTGAAATAGAAATAAGATTGCGCTTGATTCCTGGGACATACAAAACATCTCTCAACTAAAGTGTAATGCCAGAATCCAAATGTAGAGTAGAGGTCCCAATCCCTTTCATGGAATAGCCAGCATCATCTCCGATAATGACTTGTTTGGAAAATTCTTTCTCCATCAAACTTGATAAGTGCTCCTTAAATCCAGTGATGTGTCGAGAAGCACCACTGCCAATCAGCCAAGTGCTGGTATCTGTGGGTACATTGCTTGACAATGCGGCATAGAACAAGTATTCACATGAATCCTTCTGCGGAGAAGCATCATCAACATCTGCAACGGTGGCTTGTTGCTTAGGTCTAGTTGGACAATGCTTAGCAAAGTGGCCAAACTTATCACACCTAAAGCATTGAATCTTGGACATGTCTGTCTTCTTCTTGGAGGCAGGTGCATCATCATTTCCCTTAGCTCGATTCCTCTTGAAGAACCCTTTCCTTCCATCTTTTCCTTTCTTCTTTGAAGCATGGGAGGCGAGAACATGAATGTCTTCACTATTTGAACTTTGACCAACGCCTCCTGCCACCAACCTTGATTCTTCTTGAATGCAATCTGACCTTAGACGATCAAACTTAGGCAATTTTGATCTTGCACTGATTCCTTGAATGTAGGATTCCCAAGACAAGGGAAGACCATTGAGAGCAAGCATAGTCAGGTCTTTGTCATCAACCATATGTCCAATTGTTGAGAGCTGATCTCTCAAATCTGAAATCCTCATGAAATAAGCAATCACAGATTCTCCTTTCGCCATCTTCACATGGTGTAGTTGTTGCTTCAGTGCAAGTGCTCGGCTGGTATTGTTGATTTCGTACATTTCTTCCAATGTCTTAAACATGGCTCTTGCCGTCTTCAACTTAGAGACAATAGGAACGATATGATCCTTGATGGAATCAACCAATATTTTCATTGCCTTGATATCTTTCTTCACCCACTGCAACTTCTCTTCTTCCTCCTCAGGTTCAGGAAC